>CAIGQQ010033123.1:490517-506787 GCA_903798035.1 Danio albolineatus
AATTGAATTGAATTGAATTGAATTGAATTGAATTGAATTGAATTGAATTGAATTGAATTGAATTGAATTGAATTGAATTGAATTGAATTGAATTGAATTGAATTGAATTATCATTTGTAGTTACAAAATCAATCATTTCTTTGTCCAGTTTTACAGCGGCTATGTAACGATGCATGCATCATCCGTAATGCGTTTGATAAAGTTCGACATATCTGAGTTCTACAAACAAATACAGACAAGACATAAAGATATCCACTAAGATAAACACTGCATTGGTATGATTTATATGCAAAAAGGATCGCGGATTGTTGGAACTTATCCAGTTTTCAAAAACAATTTACTCGCGAATCCCGAGTGGAATTGTCCCGCATTCTCAAAGCAGTCTGCGCTAAAATGGTTAGCGCAAACATACGACAGTTTATGTACATTTTCAGGCACCTGATCGTTAAAGATAAAACTTAGCCACTTAAGGGCGTACTCACACTATGTACAGTTGCCTTTAACCGGGCCAAAGCACGGCCCGCGGTCTTATTGCATTCGGGCCTGAGCACTCTTACGTCATCTAATGCGATGTTCAGTGTAAGACAAGCGCTCTCGGAGATTTCAGTGGAGATTTCTTGATATGATTAAATCGTTTTAGTCATTTGATATGCAGTGACACACAGTCAGATATTCCCCCGAACAGATCAGCCACTGCTGACGCTCATAAACAATCATAAAGTCCTCGTGCTGCAGGAATTAGAAGGTTTAATAATTTACGACAGTGTGCGTTTATTAAACAGTAAGAATGATTAATAAATCTATATCAAACAGTCCCCAAAAGTCACGTCTCCTCTTCAGTTTGGGGCTCAGGTGCGCTTTGCACTCTCACTACAAGCATACCGCGCCAAAGCCCAAGTGAACCGGGCCCTTCCAACCGGGCCAGGGTCGGCCAACTGTACCGTGCCTGAGCCCGATTCAGCGCACTTGAGTACGCCCTTAAGCCTCTGTTGCTCATTTCCAGGAAGACGATGAAGGCTCTTGTGTTGAGCCTTGCATCCAAAAACAGCGCAAGGGTGTTCATTTGGTGGCATCGCTTGGACTCACACTAAGAAAATGGCGGACGTGAAACAACAAACTTAGAATATGGTAACGTGCTCCTGTCAATCAATATGGGTGGGCGGGGGGACCGCACTCCTACAAAAAGTTGCGGTCGATCTCAAAACCGCTCCAATTGGTCCACTGTTTTTATGTTGTTAAATTGAAAAAAAAAGGGCTGGGTGTGTTTTTATCACCCCAAAATGACCGTCTATACACTATACCTACACATATGACTGTCCAAACAGCTTAAAAAGTAGATTTTTCATCAAAGGTGCCCTTTAACGATGCTGTAGATTAGAGGGGTTTGAAAAATTTCAGCTTTTACCAAATTAATCCTATATTAGTCACAGTTGGCTCAGATTATCAGAAAAGCAACATCAAGTTTGATTCTTAGAAGTCGAAACTGTTTGTTGGAAACACACAGATAGAGAGCAGATGAATGTTCAGGCATGATGTGCTTTGAATGCAAACATCTGTGGAGAAATCTAACTCTTTAGTCTAATAGCCTCTGAATTATGTTGATGGGTTACAGAGTTTAAATACTTCTTTTTAGTAGAAGTCATGCAGTCGGAACAAATCAAGGAGATGAATTTCCCATCACGGGTTCACATTTACATCTGCATCAAATTTAGGACAAATCAACAGTGTACTGAAAATCTTACCGTTTACTCTCACTCAAGTGTATCTACACTGAGTTTTTTCTGTCGATCACAAAGGAAGATATTCTGAAGAATGTTGGAATGTAGCAGTCATTGACTTCCATAGTTGAAAAATAAGTCAATGACCGTGCTTTCCAGCATTCTTCAGTATATCTCTCTTGTGTTCATTAAAAGAAAGAAACTTAAATAGGGTTCAGAACAAGAGTGGGATGAGTAAGTGATTTTTGGGTGAACTGTCCCTTTAGGGATTGTCTTTTTTGTTAAGTCAGCCACAGAATGAGCATTGCTTTTCTGCATAACATGGTACAAACTTGCCTTCCAGACCATTCACCCTCTCTGCTCTTCTGTGGTGGGATGAGCTTCCACCCAAAAATACTGTAATCGTCTTGTTTTTTTATATATATAAGTAGACTGTAAAAAAAAAATTACAAATTGTTATCTCAGTTTAAAATTGTAAGTTAGGTGGACATATTTTTGAGCTCAGGGTTCAATTTACTTTGTTTGCATATGAAAGTAAAATAATCAGTTAAGGAGACCTTGAATTTTGATTTCTTCATTTGAGCATTTACCACTGTAAAAAAATAAAAAGGTGAGTTACTTTTAAAAATTTTAGTTTATTAAGCTTCAGTGGTTTTGCCAAATTATTCCGTAAAGTATACTATATATACTGTATACCAGAGATGCCCAAAGTAGGGCCCGCGGGCCAAATTTGACCCATTGTAACCTTTGATTTGTCCCACCATCTCATCTGAGAAGAGAGTGAGAATGATGTGAGAATGATCTTTAACAAAGAAATCATCATTTCTAATTTAACATACCATTCTTTTATTTGTTTGTTTTAATGCTGAAGCTACAAAAAAAAAAAACTGGAATGAAATATTTCAATTAAATATTGTAAATTAATCTGATTTGTAAAAATGTAATTACTGTCACTCGATGGAGAGAAAACTATGCAGAAGATATCGGCGAGCAAATCATGGCAAAAACTACTGTAATTCTGTTAGAAATTAGATGTTTTTGTATTTAATGTAATTTCATATAATATTTTAAATAATATACTACACTGAAAAAAATGTTGTCTTCAAAACTGTTGCAAACATTTTATTTGTGTTGAATTTAAACAAACAAATTAAATGCAATAATATTCAACCTATTTTGTTTGTTTAAATTCAGCCCAAATAAATTGTTTACAGCCACTTAACGTCAAAAAAAAAATTAAATCCAAGGAATCAGCTTTGAATAATTTTTTCAGTGTATATAAAGCAATGTTTTCTAGTAATTTTTTAAATATTATTAAATAAATTAGGAAGTCACCCATGGCAAGCATATTTACCTTCGGCCCACAAGCCTTAATCAAGTTTGGTTTTTGGCCCTTTGTAAGAAAAAGTTTGGGCACCCCTGCTATATACCATATAATATTACTATATAATATAAACCAGCTTTTTCAGTGAAGTTAAGAAGAATAATTTGGCACAACTTCAACCACTGAAGCTTAATAAACTCAATTTATTTGCAGCTGGTTGCTTTAAAATTTTAAGTTCACTCAACTTTCTATTTTTTACAGTGTAAAAATTATTTAAATTCGGTTTAAAAATTATTTAAATTCAGTTTTACTGTAGGTCAAACATGGATAAGCTTTGTTGTCATCCTGCTAATAGCAGACATACAGAAGAACGAAATGTTGTGTCTCGCAGAACCACCGTGCTAAATCAATCAACATAAACAATAAAGAGCCCCTATTTTACATTATAAAAGTTCGTATTTCGGTTTTGAGGGTCTCCAGCAACAGGCTGATATGCATTTAAGGGCAAAAAAACACTTTCATTGTCTTTCATATCCCTTCCTAATTATCCCATATGATTTCTTCAGTGATTATTTAGTTAATCCCCTCCTTTGTGTGAGGCTACTCTGCTGTGATTGGTCCGATGACCCAGTTTGTTGTGATTGGTCGACTGGGCTCAGCATGAGACAGAGAGAAACGCCCAGCATGCTTATGAAGTAGCAGAATATGTTAGAGAGCCCAATGCAGGAATGCCATAAAGCAATGCAGTTAAACACCAGCAAATCACTGTACTGTTAACCCTAACCCCAAATAACAACGACACACATTCAGTTTTAATCCACACAGTGGCAAATGTTGAACTATTCTAAAAACTGACCACACCCTGCGCGTGAGGAACACCATAGCAAGGACAAACAGCAAAGGATCGCGAGTTCAGAAACGCATTTCAATCAGTGAAGGAAGAAGCACGCGTCTCATTTTTAACATGATTTTAGACACGATATGTAAACGGCTCATACAGATTTAACCTGAGGGATACAGTACAAGCACTAATCTATAATAGATACGTCATTACAACCTGCGCAGGGCGATTACAAGTTACAACACACAATTAAACACATACTAAAGAAAATGAGGCAACAATTTTAATTACACTTACATGTTCTGATCCGGAGGAACTCAACTCAACTCAACTCAATTTATTTTTATAGCACTTTCAACAACCACAATGGGTACCAAAGTGCTGTACATAAAAACAAATAAAACACCTAAAACATACACAGAACTAAAATAGATAAAATCACAACACATGATTAAAAGCTAAAGAGAATAAGTGTGTCTTCAGTGCCCTTTGAAAGGACTCAAATGTTGGAGAAGTTCTTATGGACAGTGGAAGATTGTTCCAAAGTCTGGGAGCAGCCACTGAAAAAGCACGATCACCTCGACATTTCAAACGTGACCGTGGGACAATCAAATAAAATTGATCCTTGGAGCGCAGAGATCTCGCCGGTTGGTGTGCTTTAATGAGCTCGGAAATATACTGAGGGGCCAGGCCATGGAGGGATTTAAAAACATACAGCAGCACTTTGTACTGAATTCTGAACTGGATTGGCAGCCAGTGTAGGGAAACCAGTACAGGTGTGATGTGCTCACCTTTTTTTGTGCCTGTTAAAAGCCTGGCAGCTGAGTTCTGGACCAGCTGCAGACGAGAGAGAGAGGCCTGACTCACACCCAGATACAACGCACTGCAATAATCCAGACGCGAAGAGATAAAGGCATGAACAACCTTCTACAAGTCACTGAAAGTGAGGACAGACTTCAGTTTGGCAATATAGCGAAGATAAAAAAAGGTATTTTTGACAACTGCATTGATTTGGCGATCGAATTTAAGTTCAGAGTCAAAAATAACACCAAGACTTTTTACAGAGGAATGTATTTTTCCAGGAAGCAATGACAGATTGCCATTAGAATCTGAACCTTTATGGCCAAAAACAATAAATTCACACTTGTCCTCATTCAGTTGGAGAAAGTTATTCGCTAACCAACACTTTACATCAGCCACACAATTAAACAGTGCCTGAAGGGAGGATTGATCCCCAGATTTTATGGGGAAATAGATTTGGGAGTCATCAGCATATAGATGGTAGTTTATGCCATGCCTTTCAAAAATTTTTCCTAACGGAAGCAAGTAAAGAGAAAATAAATCAGGACCCAGTATTGAGCCCTGCGGAACCCCACACATTAATTGAATGACAGATGAACAAGAGTTGTCCAAACTGACTGATATAGTTCTATCCTTCAAATATGAGGAGAACCAATCCAAGGCTAAACCCTGGATACCAGCGTGTTCTCTAAGACGATCAATGAGAATTTTCAGGAAGAAGAAACTGGTTCATATTAACTGCAACAGTTACTGACAAAGTCCCATACATAATAGTCTCTCCTGCTCCTTCCTTTAATCCGCTTGTTAAGTGTGATGTCACGCGAAGCAAGTTCCGGGTCCAAGCATTCTATCAGACTGTATGGGGAGACTCACCAAATGGTAATAATAAACATTCACAAAGCGATGTAATACTTTCGAAAATCACGATCGCAACATATATAGCCATGCCTAATATTCGATGGCCAGAAAGTGTTTAATTTTTTATGAATTGTTAAAATTTTGGCATTTGTGATGCAGCAAGCCCAAAGACTGTTGTGTACGCTATGGCTTTAAAATTCACTTTAATGTGTAATAGGACTAAACAGTGGTCATAAACGAACATGTTCTCAATTCAAATGTGTAGAGGCTTGGACACGAAAAATAAATAAGCTGAAGAAATTCAGTTGTGCAGGTTATTTATGGTGCTGTTTAGGGTGCCACGGTGGCGTAGTGATTAGCATGTTCGCCTCACAGCAAGAAGGTCGTTGGTTTGAGCCTCGGCTGGGTCAGTTGGCATTTCTGTGTGGAGTTTGCATGTTCTCCCTGTGTTCGCGTGGGTTTGCTCCGGGTGCTCCGGTTTCCCCCACAAGTCCAATAACATGCGGTACAGGTGAATTGGGTAGGCTAAATTGTCCGTAGTTTATGAGTGTGAATGAGTGTGTATGGATGTTTCCCAGAGATGGGTTGCAGCTGGAAGGGCATCCGCTTGGTTAGTACTTGGACAGGAGACTTCCTGGGAATACCAGGTGTTGTAAGCTTAGGGGCTGTGTAAAACATATGGTGGATAAGTTGGCGGTTCATTCCGCTGTGGCGACCCCAGATTAATAAAGGGACTAAGCTGAAAAGAAAATGAATGAATGAATAGTTTTAGTTCTAGATCTTGTGTTTTATTTAATAATAATAATAATAATAATAATAATAATAATAATAATAATAAAGGTGATAAACATTTTTTAAAAATCACTATAAAATATTTCATAGTAATTATTTCAGAGTTTAATTTCATAGTAAATATTTCAAGTATTGGTATCGATATCGATGATACTTGTCTTGAAATATCGGACTCTATATCGGATCGGAAACAAAAATATTGGTATCGCCCGTCTCTAGTATTTTGTGATTTACAGGTGTTTATTTATGGTTGCAAATTGCATTACACTCAAAAGAATAACTCATTGAACTCAATTTAATTGAGGGCAGGATTTCCACCCAATACATTTGTTTAGCAAAACAAATAAGTAAAAAAATTAACAATTAAATGCAGTTGAGTTGGTCCAACAAGATTTTATCAATTAAAGGTTTGAATACATTTGTATTTTTATTTAACTTAAACTCAAACGTCTGATAATATCACGTATGTCTGTTATGTGTCGTACATTTCAAAGTCTAGTTAGTTTTATTTGATGTTATCCTAAATAAAATGAAAGAGCCTATTTTATGCATATGTCACGCTACATATACAGTATATTGAGACATGTCAGAACTAATTTGAGGACAGTTATTGCTCACTGAGCAAAGCAACAATCTGCATTTTTGCTAATTAAGCTGCCAACACCCCAAAGCATGGGGTCTTCTCCAAGGTGGTAATCTCAAAACTCAAAGCATTACATGAAAATCTTCAAAATCTTCAAACTAAAGTGAAGATTAAACTCTAACAAGTCTTTCCATTAACCTTAAACACCTAAAATGACTTTTATTGTCAACACTTCCCTCTTTTAATTCAATCCAACTCAAAGCACGCTGGGATCTACAAATCCCCTAACCAGGTAGCTGGACCAACACAATTCTTTCATGTTGTCCCAACACAAAACGTTTAAGTTAACCTAATGGTTTACAAATTTAAGTGGACTGAACATAAAACAAATAAATTGGCCAAAGAAATTACAAGAATTGTGTTGTTTCAGCTCATATTAATTAAGTAGTTTGAACAAGCTGCAGTGATCATTATTTTGAGTGTATGGATGTTTCCCAGAGATGGGTTGCAGCTGGAAGGGCATCCGCTTGGTTAGTACTTGGACAGGAGACTTCCTGGGAATACCAGGTGCTGTAAGCTTAGGGGCTGTGTAAAGCATATGCTGGATAAGTTGGCGGTTCATTCCGCTGTGGCGACCCCAGATTAATAAAGGGACTAAGCAGAAAAGAAAATGAATAAATTAATAGTTTTAGTTCTAGATCTTGTGTTTTATCTTATAATAATAATAATAATAATAAAGGTGATAAACATTTTTTAAAAATCACTCTAAAATATTTCATAGTAAATATTTCAAGTATTGGTATCGATATCGATGATACTTGTCTTGAAATACTTAGTATCGGATCGGAAACAAAAATATTGGTATCGCCCGTCTTTAGTATTTTGTGATTTACAGGTGTTTATTTATGGTTGCAAATTGCCTTATGGGAGCTTAATTTAAACAAATAAACCCTATGTTGGGTCTGTCTATATTATGACAACCCGGTTTATTTATTTTTCTTTTGAGAGTATACAAATATACATCTGTTTGTTTCTTTATTTACTCCCACTAACTCTTTTTAGCTCATCCATGATCCATGAAAAATGTTCCTTTGTTTGCCTGCTGCATGAGTGGAAATAAGTCACAGAATAGAAGCAGCTAAAGGCAAAACTGCTATGAAAATTTAAAATCTTCCTAAACAAATGTTAAATGCATGTTTGTTTGGATTAAAAGGTCACCCTGAAGGAACATGGGAACACCTCGCTCGAGGCAAAATCAGTGGTAGCTTGTGATGGAAAAATCTGCTTTCACATTTTGACACTTGATTTATTTTGACTCCCTGTGCTTAGAGGTGATGAAATCCATTAACCTGTTTTACCTCGGGTGAAGGAGCGATTTTGCAATATATAGTTGTGTGGGTGGATTGCTTCATTAAATTTAATATTGTTTTATAATTTGTTCCACACAAGCAGCTTTACTAAAACATGTCAGTGCCGCATTATACCACAACTGTAACGTGGGAGTGACACTGACAACGAAAGTGTGGATCCTGTGCAGGTCTTTATTGACAGGATGGTCAAACAAGCAGTGGTCTGAACAGATGTATATGGGCAATCCAGAATCGTAGTCAAAAATAAGGCAGATGGTCAGAGGCAGGCAGCAGACAAGGAGAAAACAGAGAAGGCGAGGAGAATCAAAACACGGCAAGACAAGACGAAAGGAAATGCGTTGTGATGTCACAATACAGTAAACAAGACTCAACAGCAACTGTGTGTTAGTGTGCTGTATTTATAGTGCAGTAATCAGTCCAGAAGCAGCATCAGCTGTGAGAGTCTAATCAGGAGACTTGGAGCAGGTGTGTGTTGCATGACTGAATATGTAGTCCATGAAGTGGCAGATTTGTAGTTTGTGTGAATGTGAATGTATATACCAGCGATCTCTGGTTGTTAGATCGCTGGTGATCGTGACAATACCGCATAATGTTTTTGCACACCAAATCTGTAACAATTTTCTTAAATGTAATTTTTTTTAATTAAATAAAAAGGATCAGTCTTTATAAATATTAGTTTATAGATATACTTTATATATTTGTGCCTGCGCCACAGCCATATCACCCTGCAGCCCAGGACTGGTTACTCACTAAAGTTAAGCAGGGTTAAGCCAAGTCAGCTGGATGGGAGACCACATGGAAAAAATAGATTGCTGTTGGCGTTAGTGAGGCCAGCAGGGGGCGTTCAACCTATGGTCTGTGTGAGTCCTAATGCCCCAGTATAGTGAAGGAGGGGACACTATACTGTCAATAAGCGCCGTCTTTTGGATAAGATGTTAAACCGAGGTCCTGACTCTCTGTGGTCATTAAAAATCCCATGGCACTGTGTAAGTTCCAGCCGGTTAGTCCAATGACGAAGTCTACTGGTGGATAAATGTTTACTGCCTGTTCAGTCTTTCCAGTGCACAATGTTGATTTACTTTAAAGAGCCCCTATTATGGTTTTTTGAAAATGAGCTTGTATGCAGGAACACAGCTCTAAGTGAAGGGAAATGTCCAGCTAAGGCTTAAATCTGAAAGTGCACAGTGTTTAAAACTATTGATTCATCTATAAAAGAGTCGACTCATAGTTCCTCAAACGAGTCGCCGTGCTTTCGAGTCTTTAGCCGTTTCGGCATGACGTGAACACAAAACATAAGCCCCACCCATCTGTGCACGTGCAGCCTCGGGAGATTGGCAGATTGCCAGATCGGGCGGTTTTGAGTTTGATTGTGCAGGTAAAAACCTTTTGGAATGGGTTTGGACTTGAGTCAGAAAGCTACATCTGGCAACACAGAGAAGAGCACTGTGCTCGGCTGGATATTGGAAGTGTGCAGATGAACCAGAGATGAGATTTTGAAGAGTCAGTAGTTGAGGTTTATTCCTGCAGAAATACCTTAGCATTAAACCCAGCCATGTGCTGTGTTCCCTCTGAGGAGTGCTTACAATGGAGGATTCAGAGCACCGGGACATTTCCTGGCCTGCTATCCAACAAGTGTGAGTAAGTGTGAATAAAACGATGCCTAATTGTTTTCTCCAGCTTGTAAATGATGCATTTAATTGTGTTTTGTAACCGCTTGTAGTGTATCTGGTTAACTTGTATTCTCATATCGTGTCTATAAGCATGTTGTAAACGCGACGCGTGCCGCTTTGTTTACGGATTAAAATGCGTTTGAGCTCGTGTTCCTCTGCTGTTTGTCGTTGCTATGGCTACATCAGCTCTCCTACACACGTGCGGCCGTGCTGTTTGTAATAGTTCATCTTTTGCCGCTGTATGCACTAATACTGAATGTGTGTCTCTGTTTTTACTTATGGTTAAGAATAGAGCTGGGAAGATCGGGGGTTAGTTTCGGGGGTGAGGTGTCTGAAATACGGGCGACTCCCGATAAAAACGAGTGTTGGCAGATATGCTCACGCACACACTATGACTACTTCAATATTGATCAGCCGTGGTGGGCATTATCTCACGCTGAGCACTGTTGACCAATCGCAACAGACTGGGTCATCGCTCCAATCAGCGCAGTTTAGCATCGCGCTAAGGAGGGGTTTTGGAACAAATGAATCACTGAACAATTCATATGGGAGTCGCTGGGATAATGAGGTAAAAATAAATGCAGATTATAAGACAATGAAAGTGTTTTTTGACCATGCATGCAGATCAGCCTGTTGTTGGAGACCCCCAAAACCAATATATGACCCTTTTTAATGTATAATATGGGCTCTTTAAATTTAACTCATATCTGACTTCAATTTTAGTATGAGGTGATTTTGGATATGAATATATTTATCTTTCCTTTTATCTGACTCCAATCATAAAACATTAAGAAGATTATATCAGTATATAAAATGTTTGAACCTTTGGTCTTCACTCGTAACTATTACATTTGTTCATTCAGGTGCTCATGTCGCTCAGAGGAATCACCTCGGCCGATGGCGTCCCTCACGATCACACTCTCGTCAGTCCTTTCAGATGGCTGCTCCTATATGCTTGCTCATACTAAAGTATTTTTGATTAGTTCCCCTTAGATTTACACTCTTGAGTAAAGACAACATCATTTCTAATCAGAGGTCAAGGCCTTTATTAGAAATGTAGCCGACTACTGTTCTCTATAATTATGTAATTTCTATAATTCTCTATCATTTTGGTTTAGCCAAGCCCATGGTTTTCCATATACACTTAATTTAGAATAACATGACTTTCAAACAAGGGTCAGGCACCCTATCTAGGTTAACCATGCAACACCTTGTTGCCCTAGATGGAAATAACTCCTTTTCCACCTACAGTAAGTACACTTGAATCAATATCAAGAGTCAGTCAGATTCCTAAAATACAGTTAGTGTGCACAATGCATCTCAACTGGACTTTAGTCCGTCTACTGACCTGACGCAGGAAGTGCGGAAACAAGGATGAAGAGTAATCTACTAAAATGAAAATTACAGAGTAAGCAGAATGCGTTCAAATGTATTTTAATAATCAGGTAAATGTGTATTATGCTAATTATTCAGTCAAATCATAAACAATCAATACAGGACATCAAGTTCTCAAAGATAGTTCTAAGATCAAAAAGATGCATACCTGACTTCAAAATATACATAGTATGGGGCATGAGAGCTCCACACTATGGGCTAATTTAGTTACAGAATCACACCGACATCTTGAAACTATTAGTCAAACCAAGAGTCTCTCAAGGAGAGGTGTGTCTCCGATAACAAAATGCATTTGCATTTAGTGGCATGTTAAATCTGAAGAGTTATATATCTATTATCTTGATCATGTCTATTTCTTAGGGAATGAGACTAGGCATGGGCTGGTATAAGACACTGATGGATAACCTTGGATAATAATATCAAGGTTTCACGTTATGATGGTATGGTGTTTATTTTGAGAAACATTTAAAGAGCCCCTATTATGGGTTTTTGAAAGTAAGCTTGCATGCAGTGTGTAACACAGCTCTAAGTGAAGTGAAATGTCCAGCTGAGGCTTAAATCTGAAAGTGCACAGTGTTTAAAACTATTGATTCATCTATAAAAGAGTCGACGCATAGTTCCTCAAACGAATCGCCGTGCTTACGAGTCTTTAGCCATTTCAGCATGACATGAACACGAAACATAAGCCCCGCCCATTTTTGCGTGCGCAGCCCCGAGAGATTCGAAACCCCCAACCCCGCCCACAAACAACAGCGGCGAGTAAAGGTTGCCATATTGGGCGGTTTTGAATTTGATTGTGCAGGTAAAAACCTTTTAGATAGGGTTTGGATTGGAATGAGTCAGCTACATCTGGCAACACAGAGAAGAGCACTGTGCTCGGCTGGATATTATAGGAGTGCAAATGAACCACAGACGAGACTGTTCCCTCTGAGGAGTGCTTCTGAAATCTATAAGCTTACAATGGAGGATTCGTTGATCGTTTGTTAAAGGAAGGATCAGAAAAGACTAGATGTATGCAGGGGCGGACTAGCCATAGGGAACAACGGGACATTTTCCTGGCCTGCTATACAACAAGTGAGTCCGTGCGATTCAATCGGTCGCCTCATTGTTTTCTCCAGCTTATAAATGATGCATTTAATTGTGTTTTGTAACTTGTAAGCGCTTGTAGTGTATCTGGTTAACTTGTATTCTCATATCGCGTCTAAAAGCACGTTGTAAACGCGACGCGTGCCGCTTTGTTTACGGATTAAAATGCGTTTGTGAGCTGCGTTTCACTGCTGTTTGTCGTTGCTATGGCCACATCAGCTCTCCTACACACATGCGGCGGTCCTGTTTCATAATGGTTCAGCTTTTGCTGCTGTGTGCATTAATACTGCATGTGTGTCGCTGTTTTTACTTATGGTTAAGAATAGAGTAATATGCTGGGAGACCGGGGGTTAGTTTCGGGGGTGAGGTGTCTGAAATACGGGCGACTCCCAATAAAAACGAGTGTTGGCAGATATGCTCACGCACACACTATGACTACTTCAATATTGATAAGCCGTGGTGGGCATTCTCTTGCGCTGAATGATGTCAACCAATAGCAACAGACTGGGTCATCTGTCCAATCAGCGCAGTTTAGCATCGCGCTAAGGAGGGGTTTTGGAACAAATGAATCGCTGAACGATTCATATAGGAGTCGCTGGGATAATGAGGTAAAAATAAATGCAAATTATAAGACAATGAAAGTGTTTTTTTGACCATGCATGCATATTAGCCTGCTGTTGGAGACCCCAAAACCAAAATATGACCCTTTTTAACGTATAATAGGGGCTCTTTAAAGTAGTTAGGAGCAGTAAACATGTCAGGCTAAATAATGAAAGTGAATCATTGGCTTCTGATGTCTTCATTAGTTTCAATAACACAGATTTCTTTACAATTTAAAACGCCATCTTTGGATATTTATTTTGCTGGAAATACTGTCCACATAGCAAAACATTTCTGGCCCAGCTCTGGCCCACACAATCAGCTTTTGCTTGGCCCACATGCTGCAGTGAATTACGGTACATGACTGGACCAAGTCTGGCTTCCAGACAAGGGCCAAACATGGACCATATCTGGGTCAAGACTCAGCCAAGTCAATAACCCATAACTGGGCCTGAACTGGGCCAGATATGTTGGTGTGTCACGACTGCAAGGAAATGGATAAACCTATGAATCATTGCGCTTTAGGCGTGATATGAATGTGTCTTTTCTTGATTGGTAGAATTTTATTTCTGTATTTGAAAAAAATTAAAAATGTTAAATTTAGGTATTTTAAATGACGGTCAAAAAAGGCAAAATATACATGGCGCACATATCAATTATTAAAATCTGGTTCAAATATTACATTTTACATCTGTATTATGTGCCGCCTTAAAGACGGTGCCACCTCTGCCAAACCAGGGTCATGTTTGGCCCACATGCTGTATGCCAGTGCCAGATGAATGACTGCTGTGTCAGATTTATGCCAAATCTGGGCCAGAATTCTTTGCTACCAGGTTGTTGTCCTGAAAAACAAACAAACTAACAAAAAAAACATAAACAAAAAAATCTTACAAATACCTTACCAGAAAACTGTTTAAAACCTTGACTTTTCCAAATCTTGAAAGCGGTATACCTTGAAAGTGGGTATCGTCCCATACCTAAATGAGACCATTGTACCAGTCGCACTGAGACATTTCAAATGATACCAAACATGCAAAAAGTCACTCGCACTGATACAGAACATTCGTAGTGTGAGTTAAGATGATCTTTCTGTGAGTTGGGTGAATGGGAAGAGTAGGGGAAGGGAGTGCGGGGGAGAGCTCTTCCTGCAGCCTCACTCCATGGGGAGTACAGACAATTACCTCTGTGTTTATACACATTCTTTGTACTGTTCATATGTGGATGCACAAAAGTATCTGGGATTTCTTAAATCTTACAGGTGTAACCTTGGCTGTCCTGGCTAAATTTCCACTATCAGCCCTTACCCATTAGTTGATGTTGATCTGGATCGCAATTTCTGTTATGGTCAAATAATCACTGGTCAAATATTAAACGTTTACATATTCCTACACTTAAATATGAAACCGAAAATGATCAGTGAACGGCTGAATGGTAAACCCTCATTTGCTTTCATTCGGCAATCCAGTGCGCTCATTTAGATCACTCAACATTTAAATCCCTCCATTATCATATAAACATATACAGAGAGCGTCATCATCATGTTACAATGATAAGGACACTGTATATGATAATAGAGGGATTCTGACAAAAACTTGTCAGCTTGTTTTACTAGTTTTCTGTATCATTCTGAAAGTGAAAGGACTTGAGCTAGGTTTGCTATATAAGTCGGGGAGAGACAGAAAACACAGAGAGAGCTGGAATGAACTCACACTGTGAAGACACACGCAGACTGAAGGTGAGTAAATATCTCTCTCGCTGAACAGCAAGTTACCTTTGCATTTGCAACCACAATTTTAATGCTCGCATGCTGCTTTCGTATCAGATTTAGCAGATTTTTTTAAATGCATATATGTATATAATTTTTTAACATATGAACTATTCATACCCCTGCCAAATTCTGACTTAACATTTTAGTTCAGGTGTAAATAAAAGAGTTTTATTTATTTATTTTTTCCACAATGATGCCTCTTGTACATCGTCTTATTATCTGTAACACTGTTTTTGCTTGTATATTTCAGTGTTTTCATGCTCCCTCTCTCATTAGTACTGTCTTTAACAAGCACCCTGTCGTCAGCAGTTTAGTTAATTACTTCCTTTGTGTATTTATACTCTGTTCAGTTAGTCATGATGTTTGCATGTTCGTTTGGTGTTTTGTTTTTGTCTACATAACTCATTTGGATCTACAGGGTATATCTCAGTTTGTACTCATGGCCACATTTTTTTTTTGGGGAGAAGCCTGTAATAATTCTGGTTAAATATTAAACTTGCTGGTTGAATAATTGTAACTTTAAGTCAGAATTTTCCAGGGATATTAATAATATCAGGCTTATACTGTATATGCATGTTTTATTCGTTCAGACGATGGCATTAATGCACAATACAAAGACTTTGCATCGTGTTCAATTTGCAGTGCAATAGAAGATTCATGTTTTTAATGAACGGACGTTTCTCATTGTGCACACTATAGACCATTTTGAGCGATGTAAACAAAAACAATGGTCTTTAACGTATATCCCGTTTTATATTTTTTATTTCCATAGCTTCCGAGAATCCAAAAAGAGCCACATATTGGTAAATAATGTAATGCTAGCTATTTTAACTTTACGTTATGATCGAATTGCCTCTTGTTACAGTCATGAAAAAGTTTGATAACAAACAGGAAATGTTAATGGGCCGATGACATGACCACATTGAAATGGTCTATACTGTATTTCTGCACCAACACCCTGCATTATGTTTAAAGTGTGTAAAAAAGTGCATAATGTAATTTTAAATGTGTAATTATCATATTATGCACTGATCAGATTTAAGTCATCTTGTTTCCCAGATTCAGTCATTCGTTTTCTTTTCGGCTTAGTCCCTTACTAATCTGCGGTCTCCACAGCGGAATGAACCGCCAAATGTAATTTTTTTTTGTTTTTATACTTTTTATTGATTTTTTTTTTAGGAACATACTGTATAACCATTAGGAACAAAACAATCAAACAAAAATAATAATACATACATGCATAAATATACATACATACATATATACGTAAGGGCGCCACGGTGGCGCGTGAGTAGCACGTTCGCCTCACAGCAAGAAGGTCGCTGGTTCGATCCCCGGTTGGGGCAGGTCCCGGTTGGGCCAGTTGGCATTTCTGTGTGGAGTTTGCATGTTCTCCCCGTGGTTGCGTGGGTTTCCTCCGGGTGCTCCGGTTTCCCCCACAGTCCAAAGACATGCGGTACAGGT
>CAIGQQ010033127.1:0-21892 GCA_903798035.1 Danio albolineatus
CACACACACACACACACACACACACACACACACACACACACACACACACAAATACATGGCTGTTTGACATCTACCGAGTCAGTGAAGACCACAGACACATGCATCGTGAAATGCAGAGGTTTTTTTTTTTTCTTCGATTCAGCATGCGGTATGACCATCCATTAAAAAACACTCATCCAGCAGGTCATAGTTACATCCAATATCTTGTTTGTAATGGGGGGGCATGGATGAAATTTTCCTGAATGAAAGTGAAAGTTCCAAACTGCAGTTAAAGTCGACAAATTAAAAATGAAATACCCGAAATTACATAAAACACCAGAGGAAATGAGGACAGCATGGTGTCGCAATGACGTTAATTAATTAGATTAAGGCAAATAATTTGATTACTGATGTCCATGTAAACGTAGTCAGTGTTGCATTTAAATCTGAAGGGAAATTTGCAGTTGATTGTGAGGTAGTGTGGTTTCTATGGGATAATGATTAGAAAATCCAGTGTAAATCACCAAAGAAAATCACTTGAGTTCACTTGAAGATTGAAGTATTATTTTGGTTGGTTTTTCTCATCTTAGTCACAATCATAGTCGTTAGAATTTAATGCAGGTGTCAGAAAAACCTCTCCTAGAAGCAGATGCTCATTTGTGTGTGACAGAGGAATTCCTGTTGACCGCTCAACACATTTTATAAGATCTCAGGTGAACTACTTGAGCTAACTAAACTACTTCACACTCTAAGAAAATGCCTAATTGAATGACTGGTTGAGGTTTATTTGTTTAACGGATGTTGTTCTGCTCTTAAAACAATGACTGAGTGAAAACACCAGATATGAAGCATTTTGGTTGTAGGGAATCCTTCATCCAATTATTAATTTAGTTTTATGCGTTAATTGCATAGACGGAGCAGTTTTCAGATCCCATGTTGCTTGAATTGTGTTTGAGTTTTGTTGTAAAAATTGAAAGCTGATAGTTTGTTTTATATCAAATGTAATGGTGTGTGCTGTAGTGTGATGTCATTCATTTTCAATGTGAGCAGGTGGCAAGCTTTGGCGAAAGTGGTGGAGCATGGTTTGGGTGATGTGGGCGTCGAAGTATGGTAGTGAGCTATATTGGGCGGCAACCTATGAGATAGTGTAAGTTCAGTGCTTGAGAGGATTCAGTGCTATCACAACACTGCAATTCCAGTACCAATTGGTTCTGAGATTTTAAAAACGTCCATTTCTCACTAAAATTTAAGCACTTTTGAGCGCATTCTTAAATGGCCTATTTGTCATTATATTCATGTGCTCAACATACTCGACTGTGATTGGCTGTGAAGGCCATCAGTTCACTGCACTTCACCGCTATTCTCAGAGTGTAAACCCAGAAACACGGACACAGGAGCATTTTAAAGCTGCAAAGATCAGCTAGTCTGTCTTTGAGCTGACATATCAGTTGGTGAATCGACAAATTTTCACCGCTTTGTAAACTTTGGTACTAGGGCTATGCGATTTTTATTTTTTTATTTTATTTATTTTATTTATTTATTTATTTATTTTTTATTATTAAAAAATAAATTAACAGATATTGTGATTTAATTTACGATTTTAATTTTGTAAGCAAACTTTAGCTCAATAATCTGTACCATTGCTATGGGCCGGTATACGATTCTAACGGTATGAAAACCTTTTGAAAAAAATATCACAATTTCACTCTATGACGATATTGTGATTACTGCTTTTAAAATGTATCAAAAACAAAACCTTATCCCCCAATCATTAACTTCTACTGTCTTCATTTGTTTTAAAAACATTGATGTCTTGACAATTTACACCTAAAAAACAAAAAAAAAATGTAAATAAAAAATCTTACTCATACCTTAGGTATGAAAACCTTGACTTTTCCAAACCACGGTATACCTTAAAAATGGTTATCGTCCCATGCCTAATCATGGCTTCTTACTGCTAAAACACTGTGCGTGTTAGATAAAAAAAAAAAAAAAAAACTTACTCTTAACATTTGTTCCAATTACTAAAGTATTCAGACATTAAACACTCATTTTTCTCTAGAGCAAACAATAAGCAAAAAATGACCTTACCTTTCTGTAAACAAGTTCAACTTAAATTAGGGAAATAGTGTAGCTTATTATACAAACAAACAAACAAACAAACAATATAAACACTCAGCAAACTAATATGGTTAAGAAGAGCCTTTCTATAGCTTACATAGTCTAAAAACAAAATAATGATCATAGATGCTACACAAAATATGACATTCAGCACACAGCTGTGGTACTATTTAGCCTCCTCTAGTGCTTTTTCAGATGCTGGTTGTTGTATTTCCTCATGATTTTGCAACAATTCTGCGACAGCTCTTAATTACCTGTTTTTGTTTTGTGTCTGTGACTGAAACATTCCCATATTGAAGCAGCAGATGCCATCATCCCAATCATCCATGCTTTGCAGTTTGTTTTTTTTTATTTTTTTATTATGGGCGTTACGCATAGTTCGGTTACACAGTTCTGATTGGGGAGAATGAAAGTGTGCTCACTCAGTCAAGGCTGTCACATAGAGATGCATTTGCTCTGGGTAGGGCGAAATTAATATATGTTTCATTTTGCAGCCTCCTGTGATTAGCTATCCGCAGTATTTCAAAACGCGATTACGATTCAATTTCGATTAATCGCACAGCCCTATTTGGTACCAACTATATTACAATGATATCTTGCTGGAGGTGGTGTGAATCCACAACCTTGTTGGCAGGCCAGCCAGAGAGAATTTTGATGCTCTTATCGATGGTAGTGTGAACGCACGTTATGCAAGGTAACGTAGCAAAAAGCTTAACGTGATTATTGGACAAATAGTGTTAAGTCAAGTTTTGTTCACACATCAGCTTACAATAGCAATTCTTGGGATTTAAAATTCAATACTGATTCGTCAAATTGAGAAATCAATACTATCAATGCATCCCTAGTTTTGCTCCAAGTTGAAACAGAGTCGATCAGCATTCCTGTTCTCAGACGCGTCCCAAACTGTGAAGAAGACTGCAAAGTGTCTTGTCCTGAATGAACCCAGTGGACCAGTTCAAGATACTTCCTGCATTCCTGCAGGTCGCCAACTATTTGAAATCTAAACAGCCAACAGGAAGTTGTTCTGTAAATCAGAAAAATGTCGGGAGCTGATTAAACGGTAGATGTGTGGAGATAGCAGAGCGCAGTGACTCTTCCTTGAAGAGCGGTCTGGATCAGGGGAAATTCATGAGTCAAAACTCCTCATGTCTAATCGCTTTTGTTCTCACAACAAACATGCTGCTTCATTCTGAACGTCACTATGGCTAAATATGGTAACGTCTAGGGCAAAGGCAGTCTAAGTGATTCAGGTTTTCTTTTTATTATCCTGTTCGGTTTAAAAAATGACAGTAAACTGCTTGTCTTGCATTTTGTTTTCCGTACAACAATCTTTTTAATCTTTTTAATATTCACTTTATGTAGGATTAGCTAAAATATGCTTCTGCATAAAGTCCTTTCAGCCATAAAACATCTTTCTCAAGATGTTTGAGGAAGGGAAGAGCTACCTTGAGGATATTGGCTTGAATCTCTGAAGTATTAACTCACCACTTTTTTGTTAATGAGTACCATTGAGAGAACTATTGATAAAACGCCTCTGGTTAGAGTGATTTAGAGACATAAGCCCAGACATGATGTTTTAATCATTGAAGTGTATAATTATTACTCTTACCTTTAGCAGATGTTCTTTTCTTTTGTGACAACATGCTTGAATGAATGCTTTTTTTCCCCCACTGAATGCTTTTTTTTTTATTGAACATTTTTATTTGGTTTTATTTTTCATTTCCAGAAAAAATAGTTAGTTTTTTCTTTGAATTATGATTTATTTTTTTTATTAGGGGCAGTTAACTATTTTATTATTTTGGCATTTACAAATTCATGTGGTCTGTTTCCTTAAATCTTGTGCAGCTGTCAGCTTCACTCTCTCCGTTTCTCTCTTTCTTTCGCTACCTCTACTTCCTCAACATGCTCTGGATTCTGCAGTGCTGTGAAGTCAAGCCTGCATTCCAACACAGATATGCTCTTCTTCCTCTGGCCAATGAGCTCTGTGAATGTACTCTGTACATGTGGCATTTTTTTGCAAATATGCTGTTGCTGGATGCATGTTAGTCACATGGTCTTCATCGGAAATATCATTGCCTGGTTAAAATATGTTTGGAAAAGGATTTGCTGCAATTCATGCAAATGATAAACCTTGAAATTTAGAAAATGATCTGAACTAATGTAGGACTACGGGCGCCACAGTGGCGTTGTGAGTAGCATGTTTGCCTCACAGCATGAAGGTGGCTGTTTCAAGCCTCGGCTGGGTCAGTTAGTATTTCTGTGTGGAGTTTGCATGTTCTCCCCGTGGTTGCATGGGTTTCCTCCGGGTGGTCCGGTTTCCCCCACAAGTCCAAAGACGTGGTATAGGTGAATTGGGTAAGCTAAATTGTCTGTAGTGTATGAGTGTGAATGGATGTTTCCCAGAGATGGGTTGCAGCTGGAAGGGCATCCGCTGCGTGAAAACAGATGCTGGATAAGTTGGCGGTTCATTCCACTGTGGCGACCCCAGGTTAATAAAGGGACTAAGCTGAAAAGAAAATGAATGAATGAATGCAGGGCTGGGTGATATGGCAAAAATGCTATCTCAAATCATTGAACCATAACCATACATTTTGATAAAAGTTGCTAATGCTTTTAGATTTAAAAAAGTACCTCACCAATGAGAGAAGCCACAAAAATTAGAGGGTCCAGTAAATAACATAACATTTTTAGTGGCCGGAAATTCAGAACATCTCTAATATCAACACACTTAGATTCTCATTGCACATCTCTGCAGTGTGATTGGCTCTTAGATCAATATAGAGTTAAAAAAAAGTCCAGAGCTTATCATTGACATACATTTTATTGCGATTCGATATAATATCGTTTAGGGCCCAGCCCTAAATGAATGACATTTTTAGTTTGACGTTACAGTGCTCTATAACACACAGTTTGAACAAGATTAGAACTAGATTACAATCTCTAAACTGCTACCATGAAGTTTATGAAAGTCTAATTTAAAGGTGTGTGACCAAAAAGTAGTAAATATTTGGTAGTTTGATGGAGATAATAAGTTTGGCTCTCAAAAATATGACCCTAAAATTGGCAAGGCCTCCTTGGCTTAATGAGTGGTTCGTTGAATCATTCATTCAAACCATTGATTCTAAATAGCTGATTCATTTACAGATGAATCCTATGATTTCATTATGAATGGATCATTTAATTTTTGGGTCACTCTGGTTGGAATCATTCAAAAACTATTTTTGATAGAAACCAAGAAGGCTAAACAACATATCGTTTGAGCATTGATATCGCAATGCATGTGCAATAGTCACATCGCAAGATTAGATTATTTATTAAAGATTAAAAGATAAAGACATTATTAATTATATACATATTTTTAATATTATTTATACAATGATGACCATGTTCTTTTATGTTTAATTGTTCAATTTCTGTACCTGAATACTGTTCGACTTCCCAGAAAATCATAACGCACTGTTTATTTATTTTTGCTTGTTATTTATTATAATTTTTGCAGATGCACTACACAGAAAAATACATGATCATCTTGGTCGATCTAAATTAATGAAATCTTTCTAAATAGAGCTCTTCAAATCATCTGGTGAAATTATATTCTTATCGCAATATATGTTGCAGCAAAATGAAATATGCAATGTCAGATTTTTCCAATAGCCCTTTAAAGCTAACTACTGTATATGCTGATATTTAGGACACATTTTTCTATTGCATTACTATACAATGTTTTATAAATGACCTATGTAGAGATTTATATTTACTTATTTTTTATTAATTACTTGAATAGATACATTACTACTGCATTCGAATAATCTTCATGTGGACTCTTATGTTTGTTTTTTGTAAAATGAGTGACATACTCTGTAATGTCTGACTGCACTTTGTTAAAACAACAATTACGGTAATATCACACACAGTTGATTGTTGTTTTTGTTAAAGTCTTTGACCGGTATACAGGCCTTTCACAGCCCGTCCAGGTTAGTTTGCAGGTGTAGACAGCCCTTTGTGGACCACATTTATGTGATGCAGAGCAGGACGCTTGTTCTTCTATCTGTCTGCGAGTTAAAGCCTTTGAATCAGGGGAGCAATCATTCACTTAATGGTTTCCTGTCCTCTGCCCTCACAAATGGCTCTGCCTGAAACGAAACAGAGCTGTGATGGAGAAATATAGTTTTATGACTGAGTCTTTGAAAGGATTCATGTTGAATCAGTTTCCTGCCATGAACTGTAGGAAGTTTGCAGCATCCTGTTGCTAAAACTTTTATCTTTTTCTTTTTCCAGACACATTATTCTGCATTGATGCCTTTTGGTGTTCTACACAATTAAAAAAGTCCCCATTACAAACAATTCTGGGTGTAATAGGAACGAACTCAACTGCTGGGTGTATTTTATTCATTAAATTAATGGGATCAAATTGAACCCAATGTTTGGGTTTGTCCATATTTTTGGTTTTAATAACCTAGCATTTCTTAGAGTGTAGTTTGTTGTGGTATTGGCATCCAACATTTTTTTTGTGTGTGCATATGTTCAGGCAGTGCATTATTAAATGACCGTACAGCCCAGCCCATTGAGATCAATGTTCGTTGACAATCAACAGTTTTCCTGGTTAATTATTAACATTTTAGTCATGCTCTCCTGGTAATGACACTACATAGGAATTGCAAATGGGTCAGTGAAAAATAAGCATGTCTGCATGCTTCAAGTCTAGTTTAAGTGCAAGTGCATGGCATTTTCTTGATCATGACATTGAAAACTGAAATGCTAAAAATTACTCGCTCAGCTCTCATTCATCTATACTATACATTTATCTTCTTCCTGTACTGCCTAAGACACTACAAACATTACAATAATTGGAAAATGAAAACCTGTTGTTTATTAGTCTACACTCTCAGGAAAAATGGTACGATGTTGTACCAAAGAAGGTACAAACCCTTGTCGCTGGAGCAGTACCTTTGTATGGGACAGAATTGTACCTTAAGAAGCAAACAAATTTGTACCTTTTTAAGGTCATGATTTGTATCATGGGAAACCAAAATGTACCGTTGTTTTAAAAACCTGCAGATACAATATTGTATACTTTGTGAAAGGTACCACCACAGTGACAAGACACTTTGCACCTTAACAGTGTGAAAAATGCTTACCAAACATTTATTAAAAGGCCTTAAATAGTTCACAATACCTATAGTTTTATGTTTCACCAGTTATTTTGTATTATTGTATTATAGAACTAAAAATGTATGTTTATAAGTATCTTTAAACATATACTTTTAAATGATGATTCTTGTTTTAATATGAAAATTATTCATAAAAATCACTTTGCCTTTCCAGTCATTTATTTTCATAGATACTGTAATAAAGGAGTTGTTCGACACTTTTGTACCTTTTATATGAGAACAATTGTGTATCTTAATTTCAGTTGTACCATAAAAGGCACAGAACAGTATCATAAGAGGTCTTTTCAGTACCATATAAGGTACAATTTTTACAAAGATGCAAAACTGTTCCTCAAGGAATATTATTTGTACCACTGTGTACCTTTTTTCTGAGAGTGCACTGCAGTCATTGACATTTAAATTTGTAATATATTTTTGATCAGTTTAATAATTCCAGTTTAAATGAGTGTTATGTCATTGATGCACATGTTATGTAACCACAAGGAAATGGATATTTGATTGTGCAGTTTTGTATATTGTAAACACAGTGGGATGGGTCAGGTCTAAAATAAACAAGCACCCATTATTGGAAAAAAAAAGATGTTTATCACAGCAGTAACCTTGTTTATATGCACACACTAAGTTTTAAAGAGATTAAAAATAAGAATTGTTTTTTTACTCTCAAATAGCAGGAAACAAAAAAGGAAAACATACAAACAGCATTTCGTGCATTTAGTCTTCATAGTTTAGCTACAGGTTTAAAAAACACATGAGGAGAGTAAAACATATCTTTTTTCCATTTGAGATCTGTTCCTTTTATATAATCTTTTTATGTCAACATAATTTATGCATGCAAATAAAGGCAGTGTAATGCACAGTAAATCCAAGAGAACACTATCAATGCACAGTTTGGCAAGTGACAAATTTGAATATTGCATTTCCTTTAGTCATATTGCCCTGGTAGAGGAACATGTATATTTAGTATTACTTTATTTTGATGGTTCTTTTAGCACATTTTTGTTGAATTTAAGTTACATTGGATTCTATATGCTAACTAATTCTCATTAAATTATTAGTAGACTGTTAGGTTGGTGTTAGTGTTAGTTGACATGTACTTGCAAAGTTTCTTATAGTCAGTTAAATGTCTGTTGAAGGAGCAGAATCAGCAGATATTTAGCAGGCGGTCCACTAATACTTAGGTGAGAAGTAATTGGCATGTAGTTGCAATGCAACTTTTAGTCAGCAAAATGTGCAATAGGGACCATCAAAATAATGCCTCACCCTATATATGATTATTTTTAGAGATGGTTTGGAAGAAGTTTTTTGTCTCCAAGTAGGTTAAATATCAGGAAAATGCAACTGATTGTAATGTTTAGCCATAACAGCTCACATGATTTCTTTGCTTGTCCTCACATGACCATCATGTTACACATGACATCATTGTAAAACATGTTTGGCTGAAATTTACAGGGCTTAAGGCAAAGATGCCACCAGGAAAAATGCACAGTAAAATTATACAGCTGTCATGTTGTGAAATATGTGAAAACTGTCAATTCACAGCTTCATATTTACATTTAGATCTGCATATTGCTTCAGAATCAATATTTTTTTATGCATTCTTTGTTGTTCTGAATACTACAGCATATTGGTAGCCATTCAGAGGCATAAGAATACCATTGGGATTTGTTGAGTGAACTCACTTAACGAAGTAGATCACCCAATACTGAAAATGACTCCATTTGTTCATTTACTCAAACCATCCTCACATTATCTTTTTCTTCAGAACACAGTCGAAGCAGTTTTTAATTGTATCCCTACTCTTCCATGCTGATTAATTGTGTTTCATCGTGGCCCTTTTCTGAAGTTTTCAAAAGCACATAAATCATTAAAGTAACCCAGTCACCAGCAGGGTTCAACACGTGTCATAAAGCAGATCAGTGTTTTCAGAGCAGAAAATATTTCAAATGTTTAAATTATAAACTCAAATAACTGACTTGGAGTGGCCGGCAAATGCTTTTTTTTTTTTTTCTTCTTTTTTTTTTTTGTTTTGTTTTTTGGCTCACCTCTTGCACTACATATGATTTAAACTAATTCACTATTGCAAAATGTTCTTCTCACACAGTGAAATTCTCTGAAATGTTAAATTATTGTTTTCCGCTTTCAATTTATTACCAGCCTTTAGTTATCCTTATTCGTCTACTCTTGCCGGGACTTCTGCTACAACTACATCTTGCTTTATGCATCATTCGACAGTCATGCATCAAGCATCATTACAAAAACAAATGTGCATTCACAGACACTAAAAGTGATTTTTAACAATTCATTTAAATACCGAACTCCTTTTTTAGAAAAATGTGCATCAGATGAACATGAGGACATGTATCGTTATAGATATTATTGTTGTTATTTATTAATAGAATTAATATCTTTGTGGTTATAGAAAGACTGCTGATACAGATTATGATAACTCTTTATCAGAAACCAAAAAAAAAAAAAAAAACAGGGATAACCACAATGCAAAAAATAGCATTGGATATCATGTTTTAAAACCATAACTGTAGCAAGAAGGGGAACTTCAAGGTCAAATCTAGATTTTTCTTTTGCCAAAATTTTATGCAACGTCTGGAATGCATGCATATTTGTTTATTTATTATATTTATTTTTAAGTTTTATGTATTTATTTTATTTTATTTTTAAACAGTCACTAGCTAAATTAATGACTGAAATTCACCCCTAGCATTGTGCAACAAAACATGCGCCAATGGGTCTTCATTAATTAATATAATATAATAATTAATATAATATAATATAATATAATAATAATATACAATAACAGATAATAGATTATTAATAATAATAGGGTATATGCACACAGTCACAAGCTTTTGTTTTCAGTCAGCCAGCAACAGGGCTTCCGGTTAATTGTCATCCCATACAAATTTGCCACGTTTAAGATCTGATTTTTCAAGATTCTTGAAAAAAACAGCAATCTTTATTGCTTGTTCGAAATATGATATAAAGTTGCTGTCGGACCAAACAAGAAGCACTGCATTAAATTATATTTTTCTGCGCCATGTCTTGAAAATATGGAAATACATTTTTACATCTGCATTTAAATGTTCTTTTTAACTCTTTTAACTCTAAAAACCGAATGGATGCTTTAGTCTATTTAACTGATTATATTTTAATGACATTACAACATTGATGCTGTAAAAGGAACCTTATGAAATTAAAAATACTCACATAAAACATTCACCGGAAGTTGGCCAAAACACTAGCTGTGCATATAGTTCAATATAGTCCATCATATTATTCATTGTTTATATAGGTAATTATTATTATGATGATAACATTAATAAATGTTCATTAACAGTAATTAATAATTTGCATAAATAGTTGTTTCAACACCTCAAATGTTTATTTCAGCTGAAAAACAACATAAAATTGTATGCATGTTTTTGAAGCTTTGCACAAACAGTTCATTAAAACATGGTAGAGCTTTCCATCTCTAAACTCCTCCTTTCAGGTGTACTTGTTGAACATGTAGGGCAAACCTGCCAGTGTCCAGTTACAGATGTAGATAACCCATCACACATCGAGTCAGTGTCGTCTTCTGATTTTGATCTGTCCGTGGAGGCTCGTGCATGTGTTCGTTCGGAACGCCGTCATGCTCGGCGCAGGCGTTTTGTGTTCCCTCTGAAAAGTCTTTTGTTGTCACGTGGCCAAGCCTTTGTGCAGGTTTAAATGGTGGATGTTATCTGTAAAAGAGAGGGCATTCTGTAGACCACCCATGCTCGGCGTGCAGCATATTTTCACATTCCCACTTCAAAAACCAACATATGCGCTAATATTGGGCGGCAATTTGTCGGGGAGTGTGTAATTACTGTTGTGCCTTTGAAATGGTTCGCAGCGACGAGTGGAAGTGGGCTTTCTGTTTGAGTTTAGAAGTGGTTTCTCCTCTTTGCAATGATATAATGCGGTTCAGATTTGGAGAGAGGCGACGGTGTCCTCCCTTTCTGTCTGTGCGGAGGCTTCATGAATGGCATGATAAGCTGTAGCTCTGAATGAAGTCTCACAGTGTCGGTGGTGGAGAGAAAGCCTTGAGGGATCCCGCTCGCTCTCGCAGTGCAGATGGCTGTGGAGCTCAGCCAAACAACTAATAAAGCACAGGATATCAGTGCATGTCTCTCACTCACACCATGTCAGCGCTAACTGAATACAAAGACTCTAAGCAGTGGTACATCAGCATCACACACCATCCGCCAGTTCACTGCAACGGTTAATGGGCTAGCCACAACGTTTATAATGTCACCACATATGAAACTGTGGCAGTAAGTTTGAAGGTTAACGGGATTAGGAAGTTTCACACAATTTTATAAGGGTGTCACTGTTAAGAAAATCAGTTAAAATTAATAGAATTTCATTAAATGACAGAAAATAAACATTAAAACTAAATTATAGAAATGCAGAATGTGCTGCACGGTCAAACCCCATAAAATTACATTACATTACTGTTTAGGGTTCAACGCTAAGGATTTTTTCTACGGCCTGATTGTGCCTGTGGTTCAGATTTTTACTTTGCCTGCCAAATTATTCACTGGCCCCACCAAAAAAAACAACAACAACTTAATAGCTATTTCTTAGCTACATATTTTAATTGGGGCTGTCCAAAAATTAATCGTGATTAATCACATCCAAAATAAAAGTTTGTTTTGACATAATATGTGTGTGTGTTATATATATATTCATTATGTATATGTGATAAACACATTCATAGAAGCCAAAACTATATATAAAAAAGTTACATCAAAGTAGTTACATTATATTCAAATGTAAAATTTGCATCATACACATATATTTTTTATATATCTAAATATAAACCAACATTTTATCAAGTATATGCATGTGTGTATTTATATATTCATAATAAAATATACACAGTACACACACAAATATTATGTTAAACTTTTATTTTGGATGTGATTAATCACGATTAATTTTTGGACAGCCCTAATTTTAATATTATGTCAAAAATATTGTCTGTGAATCTAGAATTTAAATATTTAAAAAATGTAAATAAATATACAACGAGCTAAACAAAAAGAGCAGTATGGAGAATGTGCAGGTATTTTATTGCAGTTCTTAATTATTTAATAAAAGGTGGTTGACTTGCCAAACTGATGGCAAACTGTGCAAAACATTACTTCATTTTTTCAATGTGTTGTACCTAAGTGTCTCCTTCCAAGACATTAAACAGATGTTTTCTTTTAGCACAGGGGTGTGTAAACTCAGTCCTGGAGGGCCAGTGTCCTGCACAGTTTAGCTCCAACTACCTTTAACACGCCTGCCTGGAAGTTTCTAGTATGCTTAGAAAGAGCTTGATTAGGGTTCAGGTGTGTCTTCTTGGGGTTGGAACTAAATTTTGCAGGACACCGGCCATCCAGGACTGAGTTTGGACACCCATGTTTTAGCCTATTTATTTGATGTTGCCGTCTCTTCAAGGTACTAGTTTTTAACATGTTACGGAAATAAATAAATGTGCTCACAACATCGATTTGATCGGGCCAGTAACAATCCTGCTTACTGTTCAGAGCATCTCGCATGCTGGCCCCGGGCCATTGGGCAGTCCTTATTGTTGAGCCCTTCTGTTGATTTTTAATTTATTTATTTTTTTATATAGAGTTTTTTTTAATTTAAATTTTTATCCAACTTTCAGGTTAATAAGGTCAAGTTTAGAGTAAAGAACTTTCACTCCGCATCACATTTCTAAATCTGTGGGGATGTTGCATTCATGAAAAATAAATGCATTTGTCTATTTGTATGTTTAGTGTACTTTAGTTCAAACTTTTATTGTCTGTTCTGCTTGGCACAGAAAGGAAATTTGTCTTTAACACTTTGACAACAATTGCATACAACAATCACACAATAACAACAGTCATCAAGACAACAACGCAAGTTCAGAATTTAAAAACCAAATTAGCCCCATACATATTACTGCACATCATTCTTGACAACAATCTCATTCGCTTCAAACAGTGATCCGATTTAAGACAACAACTGCAATTGGGATTTATTTGTTAATTTTATTTATTTGTATCTTAGTTAATTAAGAATTGGTAATTCATACCATAAAATGATAATTTCTTCATATTCATCACATTATATTACTCTTTCTAGAAATATTCAATATATCTATTCTTAAAATTGTATTTATTTATTTTGAACTAAGTAGTAACACATGAATCAGCAAAGAGTGTGATTTGAATCTATTTTGCTGCTGCTGCTGCTGCGCTTGTTGTTGTTTATTATATTTTTTGAGTGTTTTTGAGTCTCTTGTGCTCTCTAAACTTGCAGTTATCCAGTATGGAGCAGTGTACCGAAGTGGTGTATATGCATTTCTGTTTTTTATTTTAATATATTATCAATGAATTAATTCTCCAGTCAGTATCACATGACCCTCACATGCTTAAAACCGGTTTCTAATTATTATGAGTGTTAAATGGTTGTGCTGCTTGACAGTTTAGTGGAATCAGTGATAAGAACATTTTAATGCGTCTTTGCTGAATACAAGTGTTTTCATTCTGCGCTGACCCCTCTAAACAGTGTATCTTCCGGTGATACTCTTAAAATCAGTTTCATCATCTGAGATTGTGTAATACCATCATTCATTTATTACTTTTTCCTTGGCTTAGTCCCTTATTTGCCAGGGGTTGCCACAGTGAACTCCACACAGAAATGCCAACTAGCCCGTGTTGGACTTGAACCAGCGACCTTCTTGCTGTGAGGTGACAGTGCTAACCACTGAGCCACCGTGCTGTTGTAATACCATAATTTAACCATTATTCAGAACTCTTTTGAGGAAATGTGCAATAAAGTTCAAACAAATGTTAAATTGCCAAAACTGTTTGAGTTATTTATGGCACAAACACAAACTCTGCGATGTGTTGACAGTTTGACTTATACACACTGATGCACGCACACGCTGACCTCTTTCAACTCTTTTTCTCTTTCTTCAGATCTGATCCAGTGCACCAATGAGATGAATGTGAACATCCCTCAGCTGGCAGACACGCTGTTTGAGAGAACAACCAACACCAGCTGGGTCGTGGTATTCAAATCCCTCATCACCACACACCACCTGATGGTCTACGGCAACGAGGTCAGCTTCACCGCACACACACACACACACACACACACACACACACATACACGCTCTTGCGCAGTCACATCACCTTTGATATCTACTCACTGATAAAATAAAAACTAAACTCACTCACACACTCTACTTATTTTCTTCTTTATCAGAGATGGCCACAGCAGAATTAACCCCCAAACACTGGTATAGTTTGAACAAAAAAAAAATCCTTCACTGAAGAAATATTTTTATTTTATTTCATCCATGACTTTTGAACTTTTATTTAATTTGTATCATGTAATTATTACATGTTATTTTGCTTACCTTTATTCTTTATTGAGCATTATGTATTTATTTTTATCTTATTTTAATATGGATTTTTGAAAATACCTGGAAAGTAACTTTTGAACATTATTTTATTTTTAGTCATTTTATTTATTTTATTTTATCCCTGTCTTTTGAGCTTTTTATTTGTTTTATTTAATGTGTTTCATGTAATTGCATGTCATTTTGCATACCTTCATTCTTTATTGAACGTTTTTGTGGTATATTTATTTATTTATTCATTTATTTTATTTTATGTCTTATTTAAATATGAATATTGGAAAATACCTGGCAACTCTTTTGAATTTTATTTTAGTTTTAGTCATAATGTGTTTTTTGTTTGTTTGTTTTTTTGTTGTTTTGTTGTTGTTGTTTTTTTTTTTTTTTTTTTTTTTGTAAATCCCTGTTTTTTGAACTTTTTATTTGTTTCAAATGTTTCACATTTACATGTTGTTTTGCTGGACTTTTATTTATTGAATTTTTTTTAGTATTTTTATTTATCTTTTATTTATTTTTTTACGTCTTATTTTAATATGCATTTTTGAAAATAGCTGGCAACTGTTTTGAACGTTATTTTATTTTTTAGTAATACATTTTATTTTTTCCCTGACTTTTTAAACCTTTTTGTTTTATTTAATTTGTTTTATGTAACTGCATGTTATTTTGCTTATCTTTATTCTTTATTGAACATTTTTGTAGCATATTTATTTTATTTATTTTACGTCTTATTTTAATATGAATATTGGAAAATACCTGGCAACTCTTTTAAAAGTTATTTTTGTTTTAGTCATAGTGTTTTTTTTTTTTTTAATTTTTTATTTTTTATTCTAGTAGATCCCTGACTTTTGAACTTTTTTTATTTGTTTTATTTGATTTGTTTCTGGTATTTACATGTTATTTTGCTTGCTTTTGTTCTTTATCGAATTTTTTTGTAGTATTTTTATTTATTTATTCTTATTTATTTTTTATTTTAATTTTATTTTAATATGGATTTTTGAAAATACCTGGCAACTGTTTTGAATGTTATTAAATTTTTTCCCCTGACTTTTTGAACTTTTTATTTTATTTTATTTGTTTCATGTAATTGCATGCTATTTTGCTTACCTTTGTTCTTTATTGAACATTTTTGTAGTACATTTATTTTATTTTATTTTATTTTAAGTCCTATTTTAATATGAATATTTGAAATACATAGCAACTCTTTTGAACCTTTATTTTATTTTTATTTTTAAATTTTATTTTATTGATTTTACTTTTTGTTGAATTGTTTTTATTTGCTTATTTATTCCATTCGATTTTTATCTTTATCTCAATCACTTACAAATCTCTTAATTTTTTTTATTTTACATTTTCAAACATTATTAATGGTTAGTTTTTATATTGGCATTTTTTTTAACAGCATTTATTTTGATTACACTTTATTTGACTTGCATTTTTCAAGAATAACCTGACCACTCTGATGTACTTTTTCATTTGAATGATATTTTATCATCAATAATTGTTGATTAATGCATTTTAATAATAATAGTTTTTTTTATATAAAATAATTTTTACATGTAATAATTTTACATGTTATCTTTTTCTTCTTTATTACTTATTTGTTTCATCTTTATTTTTGATCGTTTATCTTTAACCTGCAAAAGCAAGTTGGTTTTAAAACAAAATGAGTGAATAAATTTACATGTACTTTTTTTTTTGTTTTGTTTTTTTTGGCTATGCCATTTGGTTGGATATTTCAGCAACATTTATTCATCATTATATTTCTGTGCTCCAGCTGAAACAGTTAAAGCTCAACATGTGCTGCGACTCAGTCAGCTTTACCCTAGTGTCTTTGACAGTGCTGTTTATTTGCATGCTGACTAACTTCAGAATGAACTGAAAAGTGAGCTCTTTGTTCTTCATGTTGACAGAGATTTGTACAATATCTGGCCTCCAGGAACACATTATTCAACCTCAGTAATTTTTTGGACAAAAGCGGGTTACAAGGTAGGTGCTTTTTCAGCCCGACACTTCATTAGTCATTCTGTTTTTCCAAACACATCCCAGCTGTGTCATCCATTTTCATGAGCGTCCAAAACCCAAGACAAATGCGGACATGATGAATATTTGAGGAGCTGACAGAACATGCACTGCGTTTTCACAGTTTTACTGTTAGTCACGGTCACATGTGCTGTTAGAGGGTCTGGGGTTTTAAAATGGTCTGTTCTCCTCAAGGCAGCATTTATTTGATCAAAAATACAATAAAAACAGTAAGACTATGGAATATTACGTACATTTATGAGGACTGCTTTTGATTTTCATGTTTTATAATGTCAGTTATTCCTGTGATTTAAAGCTGAATTTACTCCATGTATTTAATGTCACAGGATCCTTCAGAAATTATAAAAATGATCAATTTATCAAATGTTTTTGGTCCTTGGACAATAATAAAGTTTCTTGTAATTTTTACACCTTTCCCCCCTGCTTTATAGTTGTGTGTGAATTGTGAAGCATTTTACTTTCAAGAATTCTTTAAGGGAAACAACAGTATTTGGATAAAAAAACATCATTCACTTTTCTTTCACTTTTGAGTGATTTAATATGACCTGGATTAATAGAAGTAAATACTTTTTCTTTTTCTTTTTTTTTTTAAACAGTTCATTACAATGGCACTGTATCATAACGCTTACACTAGTAATGTTTCTTAAGCAGCACATCATCATATTAAATGGATTTATTAAAGATTGTGCGATATAAATGTAATAATGCTGAAAATATAGTATTAAATTTGTCAAATAAATGCTGCCTTTGTGACTAAAACAAGCTTTTTTTAACCATTAAAAGATCTAACATTTGACCAATAGTGTAGGTCTCTCTCTCTCTTTCTTTCTCTTTCTCGTTCTATCTGTCTGCTCTTCTCTCCCTGAACTCCCTTAAGGGACCTGTTCGACAACATGGCCAACTTTCAGCTTAAATAAAGCACTAGTGGGTTTATTTACCCAAGGCTTTTCCCATGTTAACAAGCAGTCTGGCAGCCAGCATTCGCTGGAGGCAGCAGTGGAATCAGCACAGCGAGACTCTAGTTTGGAGAGGCTTTCGAGAACAACCCTGGGCCCGTTTTCTGAAAGTTATTAGAACCAAGTCAGATTATTGTTTAGTTCTTACCTCAACTTTATGCTGCTTTAGCCCTGACGTAAAGTAGCCTTTTCATGTATGTGTGGATATGTTTGTATATATATGTAAAGTAATAAAGGGTGCACACATCACACACACAAAGTAAAAGAAGATATTGTATTTCTGATATTATTATATTTAAATAACTTGACATTTACATTTACTTGACAGTTCATTTACATTTTTATTTGTTCTTATTTTAATTGAAGGAAATTAGGCATTTTAATTATGGTAGTTGGTATGCATTTTATTAATGTGCATTCGTCTTTGTATTTAAATAACTCTGAAACGAAAGTTCATTTACATTTTACTTTTTTATATTTTAACTAGAGAAATTTTATAAATTGTATTGATGCCAATTGGTATATATTTTATTATATATACCTGTATGTGTTATAGTTGCACTCTTTGTGTTTTTAGGATTTACATATTTTACTAATAAAAACAAGTATTTGAATATATTTTATTATAGTTGATATGTTCAAAACAAAATGTTTTGTTTTTCATGGGACTTCCATGGATGTTTTGAGTGGCACATTTAATAATTGACTTGAGTGTTTTTAAATGTACTTTTGCTTGCATGCGAGTACATGACTAGCGGCATAAACTAGTACACATCACGATGACCTGACATACTTGTTAGAGTCAGAAAAAGCTCATGTGTTCTGATGTTTGTCATGCTTTACACTTACCCTGTGGAAACCTGATTTGTTTTTTTCCTGTAAGCAATAAAGTTGAGTCACAGTCGTGATAAAATATTGTACTCTTGAATTCCACTAAAATATTTTTAAATACCTGGAATCAGAACACAGTCTTCTGTATGACTAATTTCAACAACTGGAGGGTCACAGTGAACTCTAAAGACAGCTCGTTCTCTTCTGTGTGCAGGATATGACATGTCCACCTTCATCCGGAGGTACAGCCGCTACCTGAACGAGAAGGCAGTCTCATACAGACAAGTGGCTTTCGACTTTACTAAAGTAAAAAGAGGGTAAGTGTTTGTTTGCTAGTTGTAATAGAACCTCAGACCATTCAAGATGCTGGTGATTTTGTCATCAGTAGAACATTTACCCTTGTGTGTAAATTTTAAAAAATGTTACACATTTGTAACAAAGAAAAAAAGCAACAAAAACTAACATAGAAGTCTATGTCTATGTCTATATATATATAATTTTATTTTATTTTTTACAGTTTCACTGCCACCTCTTAGTTATTAGTAGAGCCAGACAGAATCTGCTGACAATTTTTGCCATTTCTTTGGAGAATTTTGTAAAAATTCTGCAGATATATGTGGAATTATTTTGGGAGTATCAGAACAAAAAAAAAATGTGGTTGAAATAAATGAAATAATAAAAAAAATTGCTTTTTAACTTTTATTTAATGTTTACAATGCAAATTGATCTAAATCCACTTATTTGGTAAACAAAGCAAGTCTCTCATATAATATATTTACTGAAAGACAGAAAATATTACTTTACAATCTGTATTCAAAATAAATTAAATGAACACTTTCATATTAGTCAGTAATATTACTGAAATTAATTTAAAAACTGAATAAATGTAAATTGACACACATTTACACAAGTAAATAAATAGATTCATCATTGAGATAAATAGAGACATCATTGGGCTAAAAATTGGCGGAAATTGCTGGATTTTTGTGTGCACAGATTCTGTGTGGGCCTAGTTATTAGTCTGATAATAACTTTTTCTGTCAGACTTTTAATCTATTATGTGGAACATTTGATTTTGAAGCTCTTTGTTTGTGCTGTGCAGTGTCATAAATACACACTACTTAATATATACAACTACAACAAACTCTTTATCTGTAAATATTTAATATGTAAAATCAGCATTTAAGCCTGTAACAAAGAATGTATGAGCTTTTGCTTAAATGGGACTAGGATTAAATATTTTTAATGCGATTCAATGTGGTCGTTTCTGTCCTGAAGACAACATGGTCCATTTAGCTGAAATGTTGGTCCTTGATAATTCATAAAATGCTACTATTTCAGCCTAAAATGGAAAACTCAATTTTTTTTCTTTAATATGACTCTTGTTGTTGTAGGGCGGATGGCGTGATGAGAACTATGAACACAGAGAAGCTCCTTAAGACCATCCCCATCATCCAAAACCAGATGGATGCACTCCTCGACTTCAATGTGAGTTTTTGTTGACAGCAGGTATACTATGCTTAATCAAGCCAACGGTGCACTTGACCTGGTGCTCCTTTCCTAATTGCACTAATGCCAATTTTAGTTCTTTCATCTCAAACCAAATTGAGTTTGGCTTATTTTGTGTTGCCAGGTAAATGCCAACGAGCTCACAAACGGGGTCATTAATGCGGCGTTCATGCTTCTGTTTAAAGATGCCATCCGTCTGTTTGCAGCCTACAATGAAGGGATCATCAACTTGCTTGGTGAGCTGTTATCAAAGTTTTCAAAAAGTCACCACAGACTGTCCTACATATTGGATTTTTACCAGTTATCTGTGTTATTGGTTCTGGCTACGGAGACCTTTGAACTTAAAATATCAGCCTTCTTATCATCGACTGTTGCATAGGACTCTGACCTGACTCGTCACTCAGATTTATGACCGCTCGTTTATCACCCGAATGGTTCAGCTCATAAAATAAACCATTCATGGACATATCAATAGTCTTAGAATGTATTTTTTGTGCCAAGTAAGGACAACGTCATTGTTTAGGGCAGTAAAACTGGCTATGCGATGGGCAGATTTCATCTAGAAGTGGTGATTAGCCAATAAATGGGATTTAAACCAGGTTATCTAAATGCTTGCGATTATTTCTACTTGCCACATGTGATTGATTAGATGATGTTGAAAACACAGCATTTAAAAATGTGTATGTTGAAGTAGACCAAATACTGAAATGCATAAAGCTTTTATTGTTTTTATTTTTTAGGACCAATTGAATAACGCTAAACGTAGTGCTCCGTTTAATACAGTTGTCATGTCAACTTGTTGCAGTAAACAAAGACTGCAGTGCTTGCCCCACCTTTAAGCTCTTCTGATTGGCCCATTGGTCTAGAACTAAGCACGGATGGATTGGTTAATACCAACTGTCAATCACTCAGTCAAAGCCTTCTGCCTTCAGATGACAGGGACCTAGAAAAAAGTAAAGCATTGCAGATGAGAGAATGAAAACAACACTGACAGATTTTGTTTTAGAAACCACCCAAAGTTACAAATAATGGCACATCTGATCAGTCATCATGTGGTGAATGTTAATCCACCATTTGCACTTTCGAAGATTGGGTAAAAGACTTCCATTGGGTAAAAGTCCGCTATGTAAATGGCTAAAGAGTTCACCATACAGTCGGTGTGACTGAGTTTGTAGGTAATGGCTACATCTACACAAATTAAGTGTGAGAGGTTCTTGTTAATCCTTAATTGTCTGGATGCTGTCAGCCGTGCAAGTGGCAGCTATATGTAAAATTTAACACCGCATAAATGCACTCACTAAGATTAAACTAAAATTGCAGCTTATGATAACACCTGTATTGTTATTGAGATGACGTATACAAATTATAAGTTATGTCAATAGCATCTGTGCAATATGAAAACCAGTGAGAACACATTGCAGTTATTATCATTATGTAAGATTCATTCATGTCAAGCAGTGCGTGCAGGGCTGGTTGGCGTATGCATATCTTTTGTTTGTTTGTTTGTTAGTTTTGATTAGAGTTGATTTCAAATACAAAAAGTCTGTTAATATAAAACTTGTGTAACGGTGCTCATAATTAGTCATAATTAGTGGGTGCGACTAAATGTTGGCTGATGCGAATACATTTTTAAAGTTACACAAATTCAATTTATTAGTTCAAAACAAATTGTAAATGCGCAAATCCAATTCATAAGTTTAAAACACTATATGTAAATACACAAATCCAATTCATAAGTTCTAAACACCATACATAAATACACAAATCCAATTCATAAGTTTAAAATAAGATGCGTGAATACACAAATCCAATTCATAAGTTCTAAACACCATACGTAAATACGCAAA
>CAIGQQ010033128.1:0-11840 GCA_903798035.1 Danio albolineatus
TCGCTGATTCGAGCCTTGGCTGGGTCAGTTGGCATTTCTGTGTGGAGGTTGCATGTTCTCTCCGTGGTTGCGTGGGTTTCCTCTGGGTGCTCCGGGTTTTCCCACAAGTCCAAAGACATGTGCTATATGTGAATTGGGTAGGTTAAATTGTCCGTAGTGTATGAGTGTGTATGTTTTCCAGAGATGGGTTGCAGCTGGAAGGGCGTCCGCTGCGTAAAACACGCTGAATAAGTTGACGGTTCATTTCCAGATTAATAAAGGGACTTAGCTGACAAGAAAATGAATGAAGAATGTATTATGTATATATATCTTTAATTTAAAATTTTTATTAAATGTAATTTTATTTTTTAACAACTATATTTTTTTATATGTTCTTTTATTTTTTTTATGTAAACTTTATAACTGCTTTGGCAAATGAAGCAATTATTGAATTGAATTGAATTTGAATTGAGAGAGAGAGAGAGAGAGAGAGAGAGAGAGAGAGAGAGAGAGAGAGAGAGAGAGAGAGAGAGAGAGCGCTTAACAAAAAGCCCAAAATCTACTTCCAAGTAGGCTATACAGTAAATCATGTGTTTACCTGTCCTGCAGTGTGTCACTCACAATATTGGCCAGTAAACTGATGCTGGTGTTGTTTTAAATCTGTAAATATTTGCATGTGCGTAATAGGAAATTTCTGGAACACAAGGTTTCCTTGTAACACAATCAAAATGTCCATCTTCTGATGCAACGTGATAACTGGAAAGCCTCGTGCTGCTTTTCTTGCAACACCGGCTAATAACTGTATATGTTCAATGTGCGTGTAATTGACTTCTGTCGTTTGCATCAATTATTTAAACTTTAATGATGCAGTTACAGGATTTATTGATTGCGTTAATATGTCGAGACTACTATAGAGACAACCTACTGTGATGTCTACTGTAATGGCATATTTTTATCACTAGATGTCTCCCTTTCTAGACAGTTTGCAAGGATAGCTGAAGACGCTATGGGAATTAAAATGATTTATTCGTAAATAATGATGAAAAAGTTACTTTTTCGTGTTATTGTGAAGATTTCTGTTTTACCTGAATGCACAGAAGCATTAACACGCAACTTAATAATAACAATGTTCTACACTCTAAAAAAAAAAAAGGTGTTAAATAGCACCAAAACTGGTTCTTTGGTCGTAACGAGGGGGGAACCTTTTTTGGTACTATACAGCACCTTAAAAAAAATAGGTGCTATATAGTACTTTTGTCAAATGGTGCTATATAGGCTAGCACCTATATTTTAAGGTGCTCATTATGTTACTTTACCCTTTCCGCAAATAAAACCGGCATAAAATTTATGAGAATTAGCTATAAGAACAAGTGCTTATCAGTAGTATTGGTGCTATATAGCACTTTAAACACCCCAAAGAACCACTGAAAAAACTTTATGGTGCTTTAAATGTTCTTTATACAGTAAAAGTGCTATATAGCACCCTGACCACCTTAAAGAACCACTGAAGAACCACTGAAGAACCTTTATGGTGCTTTAAAGGTTCTTTACACAGTAAAAGTGCTGAATAGCACCTCAAATATCGCAAAGAACTTCTGAAGAACCACTGAAGAACCTTTTTTTTTTTTAGAGTGTATGATCATATAAAATACATTTTTATGTATGCGTTATTATATTTAAATATGGCATGCATACATATATAACGATTGATAAAAATATAAATATAAACTGAATACATGCAATTACACAAAATATATTAGACATTTCATACAATCAAATATTCAAAAACAACATAACACAAAAAATGTTAAAATAAATATGCTTTGTTTATTCTTTATTCCCATCACAGAAAAAACCTAAGCTTTAATTAAAATCAAATAATTGAAAATGGGAGGAAATACCTGTAGTTAAAAAAATAATATCATGTAGTTATAAAAATAACTACATATAATTGTCTATTTAAAAACGTAGCAATATGATTGCAATACAATTATTCATTCATTCATTCATTTTCGGCTCAGTCCCTTTATTAATCAGGGGTCGCCACGTAGCGGAATGAACCGCCAATCCAGCCGCACCCCAACTCTAGGAAACATCCATACACTCTCATTCACTCACTACGGCCAATTTAGCTTACCCAATTCACTTATGCCATATATCTTTGGATTTGTGGGGGAAATGGGAGCACCCGAAAGAAACCCACGCGAACATGGGAAGAACATGCAAACTCCACACAGAAATGCCACCTGACCCAGCTGAGGCCATAACCGGGACGCCCATAACAATTATACTAACCGAAAATCTTAATGTGAAATAAATTGCATATTTTCACACTTGGAAATGCTCAAACATTTCGGTCTGCATATGTATTAAGGAAAATAACACGAGTAATATTTTAAAATGTAAAAAAGTTTTTTAAAGAACAAACAACAACAAAACAATAAGCAAATTTACTTACATTTAAAAAAAATGGTATTTAAATAGATTATGTTGTTAAAAACTATGTGAAACCGGGAACTCGGTTGGACAAATTCCGTCACGTGAATTGTCACCCGCTGAATAGCGGAACTGCTAGATAACACACTGCAACTGTCAATCTAGAGCCGCCATTTTGGCTCAGAAAACCAAATTGAATCTCTCATTTTGCATGTAACGTGATGGCCCGGTACTGATATTTAGAGCCAACATGGCGTCACTTTGCACTTACAGCCCAACATCCATGTAAATCTTGGGAGGATCCTCTGAAAAGAGGAAACAGACCCGCCATTTTCCTTACAAGCCTTTTAAACCCAGTAGGGGGAGGCGAGAACCGAGAGGAGAGTCACTGTGAAGGAAAAGGGGGAGTTAGAAAAAGAGGGAGGGAGAGGGAAAGAGAGAGAGCGCGTGCGTGACAAGAGGGGCTGAGAGAGGGAGAGGGGACGCTGCTGTTAATAGAAGAGGAAACGTTTGGTACGTAAATGTCGCGATCAGCTGACGGCACACATACAGGACAAACTTCATTTGGACTCTCAGAAGCGGCTGATGCGTCTTAGTCTCATTTCATTTCTCTCTTTTTCACCCAGTCAGGTGGCGGAACAGTGCACATCCCAGGGACTATATCATTGCCGTTGGATTTAGCAGCCCGGGTAGATTTTTCCCCCTCTTTTTTGTTTTTCCCCTTTTTTCTGTTTGTTTAAACCTGCGAGGATGTCTGGACAGAGCATAACGGACCGGATAACGGCAGCGCAACACATTGTTACCGGTTCCGCGGTGTCCAAAACGGTGTGCAAGGCGACCACGCACGAAGTCATGGGGCCAAAGAAGAAGCATTTAGATTGTAAGTGTCCTGGGATTTTTATACTATGTTGCTTTCGGACCCGCGTTTGAAAGTTACGTCAGTCACTCGTCGCCCTGGGAACGAGAGGTTCGGGGCTCGAGGCCTGCAAAAGATTCACGTTCAGTGCAGCTTGTGTTATTTAACCAGCTTCCTCTCCAGCGACCTTTGCTGATGTTGAACCTGTGACTGGCGATCGGCTGTGGAGTTGTGTGAGAGCACGAGTACAGTTTAAATGATTTAACATGCTAACTAATTATTAACCGCATTTAAAAACGAGCCCATCTGCTGTGTAATTAGGACGCTTGAGCAGAATGCTTTCATTGAGAAATCTGATTATTGCAAACAAACGTGCATTTAGTGTGAGGGGAATGCCCGTATGCTTTTTGATACTGCAAAGCAAAAACAGCAAGTTAATGTTACTATATGACTTTAGGAATAGTTCACAAGCTCTTTTCTGCCATTGTTTACTCGACAGCTTGTTTTTTCACAAGGCTCAGACTACGATATAAATGTAAATACTGCTCTTTTCCTGGTACTGAAAGAAAAGAGAGAGCACAAATGTCAATGGCGCTATTTAATGATTCACAACTAAAAGATCAGTTTCTTTATATAAAACAAAGTATAAAAGAAATTTGATTTGGCGTCATCGTATTATTTTTTTAATTTGATTTGACACCTAATCAAATTTGTTTGATGTTTTCTAAAGAAACAGTCTCAGGGCATATTCTAATGTGTATGTGAAAAAAAAGAAAATAAATACTCAATTTGACCTACATGTAATTTCCATGTTACAAATATACAGACATTAAGTAAATGAACTGTAGATTGTTTATTCCTCATAAAATATTACACAATATTTGACATTGTACATATGCAGTCTCATAAAAAATGTTATATTGCCACGAACCCTATGATTGTTCAGCTTTATAAGGATGATTTTATAATTGAAGAACCTTTGGAAGATTATAAGTTATGCAACATTCAATTTTAGATATTCTTAGTCAGGTGTTTATAGAGACCAGTGTTGTAATAGATTCATTCCTATAGCACCAGCTGAACTCATGAAATCTTTCTGCCATGTTAACTTTAAACTTTCTAAAGCTGTCATCTATATTGCTTGTTATGAGTATGGTGAAATCAGGTTGTCTCCTGTGAGTAAGATGTTCTCAGTCTCCCTCAGGTGCTTGCGCTGGCAGCCCTCACAGACGGATACCCAGGGTTTCTTACAATCCACCGCAAGATCACTAGACCAATCTTGACCTTATCAGCCCTCCATAAGTAGTGAGGATGTTTGGGTCTGATGTGATTTAAAGCTTTTGATTAGTCAATCACCTACTATTTGTTGGTTCATTCTCATTCTTGGCTGTGTAATGCTTGATATTTGTGGATGTATGTGAAGTTATTTTGCATAAATGGCTTTGGATGAGGTGTCATCGATTTTAGTCAAATCAGTTGGCACCATTCTGCGCGTTTACATACTGTATAGCTTTTTGCATGCGTTCCCACCCTACAGTGCTAATTTCCTGTGCCAAAGCTATTTTTAGAGGGTTTTGACAATACCGAATGGCATGCTTGCTGACAGACAGTTTTTAAGGAGAAGAGAGAAGTTCTCCAACTGGAGGTCAGGCATAGTTGAATTCCTCCCTCCAAAAGTATGTGCTTATGTTGTCTTCGCATCCAGACTGTTGTTCTACAGTAGATTGCTTCCCTCAGGTTGGTTCCTGTAGCATGGAGAGTGTGTGACGAGGTCTTGTAGTGCGTTCTGTGCCTGGAGTTTCCTTTGGGACAGAAATAGCAGCATGTCTCACTCTCCTTCTGTTTGATTTGAACATTAGATAGGGCTCCGGCTCCGTCCTCCAGCCTCTTTGATTTGGGCCGGGTTTCCGGGGTAGGGAGAACATTCCTCTTGAACTACCCTTATCCCCAAAATGACCAGCTGACTGAAAAATGTCCTCCAATTGTTTCCATTCTGCTTCATGTTTTAGCTAGAAAAACATTTCAGCTGAAAACAAGCACACGCATTCTTTGTGCTTTCACCCTAATCTGATGTACAGAAACAAAAAGAGAAAATGCATTTAGTGATTTAACTGGATGAGTCTCTAATTCACCAATAAATTTGCTGTTAATTTATTCACAATTGATGTAGGTGAGTTTTACCTGAAACGATTTTCTGTATTTTTTTTTACACCATGTCTAGTTATGGCTTATGACACAATATAAGATTCAGGTGTTATGATTTCCTTGGATAAAAAAAAAATCACAGTATTGGGATTACTGCTCTAAACTGTTCTTCTTAAATGTCTAGGTAAAAAAACAACAACTTTTTCCCTCTCTGAACACAATTTTATATTAAAGATTTTAGAACAGTAAACATAACAACCTTACATATACCTTATAGCACAGGTGTCAAACTCAGTTGCTGGAGGGCCACAGCTCTGCACAGTGTACTTCAAACCCTAATTAAACACACCTGAACAAACTAATTAAGTTCTTCAGGCTTGTTTGAAACCTATACAGGTAAATCCGCGTTCACACTGGACTTTTTTCCCCATAGACTTCCATTCATACGCATTCAAATATGTCAGACCGAAAATGTGTGGCGAGTTTTGCAGTTCGCTGCATTGCAAAGTTGAAGCTTGGTGAACTCTGACCTGCGAAATAACATCACGTGACTGCGTGAAATGAATCGAAGATCAAAGCATGACCTCTCTGTACAGAAATTCAAAATATGAACCAATCGCTCACTTTTTTAAAATGTCTAATCATTATGTTTATGCCCGCTCCTTTTCGCAGCGCCGTATGACAGAATTTCGCAAGCTCAAATAGGCGTGGGCTGGTATAAGATTCTGACGGTATGATAACCTTAGCTAAAAAATCAGTTTCACGGTATGAAGATATTGATTACTGCTCTAAAATATATTCTTTTTAAATGTCTGGCTAAAAAAACAAAACCCTTTTTCCCTTTGAACACATTATATTTTATTTTGAAAAAAATTTAAAGTATTTTGGAGCAGTAAACGTGTCAGGCTAAGTAATTCAAGTGAGTCACTGACTTCTGCTGTCTTCATTTGTTAAAAAAAAAAAAATGTAAATAAAAAATCTGACACATACCATAGCAGAAAATTTTAGTGGTATGACAACCTTGACTTTTCCAAACCGCGGTATACCTTGAAAACTGTTATCGTCCCATGCCTAAGCTCAAACTAAAGTGTGATCGTGGCTAAAGCGTTGGGTTGGAACTAAACTGTGTAGGGATGCGGCCCTCCAGGAACTAAGTTTGACACTCCAGCCGTATAGGAATAGTATGACAGAACATTTTAGTGGTTTTAAAACTTTGACTTTTCCAAACCACGGTAAACTTTAAAACCGTTTATCATTCCATCCTTCACCATGTCAATTGACTTGTACAAGCACAATAGTTTCAGCTAAACCTCTATTATTTTTAATGTTCTACTGGATAGGTTGACGGTGAGTAAACGAATAACAATATTTTGGGTGAACTGTTTGCGAATCTGATTATGACGTCTGAGCTAACCTTGTCATAGTTATTGCAAAATATTGGTGTGGATCAGCAGGTGTACTATACATCATTCATGTCCATATGTGGATGTTGGCTTATGTTCCTCCTAATGTCCTCTATTATTAGTCAGCTGAGTGTGTTCAGTATCGTATAAGGAAATGCAATGCACAGCACTCCCTATACTAATAAAGCTTTTTTTCTTTTCTTTTTTTATAAAATGTATTGCTTGTTAGCATATGTTTGTTTTAAAGGTGCAGTAATATAATCTCTGATAGTGTTGCTAATCATAGTTGAGCAGTTTAAAAATACAAACACTCTTTCTTTAATGCAACGTGATATCTAAACCTGGAAGTTTACTCAAAGTTTTCTTATTAGTTCTTTTTTTTTTAGTTTGGATTCAAGAGTTTAAAACATCAGTGTGCTAAAAGTCACTACTCATTTGTTGTTCAATGTGAACTGCAGACAGCCACATTTCAGACATTAAATAGAAACGTATTAGGAACATGTATTTTCAACAGCTTCTGAATTTGTGCTCTGGCATGTGTAATTCATGTTGTCATGAGTCATGTCTCTAAAGAAGATGCAATTTAAGCTGCCAGATTTAAATACAATGTTGTCTTGTTCTTGTCAGATTTTTGTGGATTTGGCTTCCAGTGGATGGACAGAGATGGCTTAGGTTTTCATTCTAAATAATTAGTGAACACAAGTCTTATTGGTTTTGATGTTTAGTAAATGATGACAGAATCTTTGGAAAAAACTAACTTTTAAAAAGTAATTTTAATGTTTGTAAGTCAACATGAAGTTGCATTCACAATTCATCTTGCTTATTGAGTTTGTTGTATTATTCATAAACTAAACAAGGTAACTATTCCATTAGCAAATGTAAAGAAACTAGAAATGAGATTTCTCCTATTTTGCTTTTGCACCTGTTATTATTATTACATCCATATATGATTTTTTAAAAATTGAACCTTTAGATAGGATGCAAATTTGAATAATATAGGTATCAGGTGTAAACAACCCTAGGCTGTGTGTTGTTGATTGTTTAGCATATGTAAACTGGTGGATTCATAGGAGACTGAATAGTGCATTATTCAAGCATCAACAGGAGACCTTCCTGGACCGCACTGTAGTATTTACTTGATTGTTTAAAGGGTTAGCTCATCCAAAAATTTTAATTGTTTTTAATTAGTCACCCTTATCTTGTTTCAACCCCCTGACCTTTGTTTATCTTTAAAAGACAAATTAAGATATTTTCTATGTAATCTAAGAGCTCCTTCATCCAAAGACACTTGCTTGTTCCAGCAAAGTACCAAAAAAAAAAACGTATTCAAAACAGATCGTATGCCTTCAATGGTTTAATCAGAATATTGTTAAGCTAATACTTTTGTGCTCACAAAAAAAACTTTATTACTATATGACAGTTACTTCTCAGTAGCTGTGTTTCCATTCAAAGATGCAAATTACATTTATGTGCAAAACTGGAATATCGCATAAAAGATGTGCGAATAAAGCAGCGTTTCCATCCAATGAGTCAAACAGAACAAAATGATCACTTCCTAATTAACTGGTGCCAAATGTCAAAAGTAAAAATGGCTGCGGTCAGAAAAGCGGTGTGAATCTTTTTTAAAAAATGACAGAGAAAGACAGTATGCTGACAGGCAATGAACGTGTGGTGGCATTTGAAAGCATTAGACACAGAGCACAGACTCTCTTCACTATTCTGCAGGTAATTAATAATTACACTAATACTGAAATGGTCAAGGAGTTTCAGAATAACCAAAACAATATTTCAGATGTTTCCCAGTGTGCTCAGCCTGCTGGTTTGCCCATTCACACACATTTTGATCATCACATGATCTCTTGAAACAAAATAACATGACATGTTTATTTTTTTATGTGCAAACTGTAATTTCTTTAGTAAAAGTGTGTCCTTTGTAGTTTATGCGCTTATTGAATAAGAAGGTTATCCTACTCTGTTATGCACGTATGTGTTTTAAGCTCATTTTCAAAATTAATACACATCTTGGCGTTCAATCAACCATATTCAAAATGTGCATTAAAATAGGTGGATGGAAACATAGCTAGAGTCAGTGTTGAGTATATCATTGCGCTCAGTCACTGTTGATGTACCTTGGATGCACTTTTGGAGAACAATATTCCAACTGAACCACTGACTGAAGGCATATGGTCTGTTTGGGGGATGCTTTTTTGGTATCTTTCTGGACTTTGAATGAGCCAGGTTCCATTTCTGTCTATGGAGGATGAGGGAGCTCTCAGATTCATTCTAAAATACAATAATTTGTATTCTGAAGACAAACAAAGGTCTCAGGGGCTAAGGTAATTATTAATAACATTATTTACATGTTTGGGCTAACCTGAACCTAACCTTTTAAGTCATGTTGGCTGACCTTCTTTAAACCAGTGCTGTGGAAGCAAATTCTGAAGGATCAAGTCTTCTTCTGTGTGCTTATTAATCATAAGAGCCATTTTTGCAATATGATAAACACTTCCTAGAACCTGCCACACACACTCTCTTATCTGTACAGTTTTGCGATACACAGCCACTCCCAACAAACACAGTGCTTGAATTGGATTAACTCGTTATGCATTTTTCATTGGATAGCCTTATTTCCTATAACTGCAGAGTTCTTCCAGGCAGCATGTAGAAGAATGTTCCCAATTATATAGTGTTTATTACATCGTGTTCTACATTTCCTCTTCAGTATATCAGTCAAAACAAAACTGAGACGTTTTGCTCATCTAGTTGCTGCTGAAGATTTTCAGGATGTGAAACGCATCCTGCCTGATGAACCGTCAGACAGCCGCTGGAAATCGGATCAGTCGTTTTGTTGTAATCGTAGATTAAAGTGCTCTCATCTTGATTGGTGTTTCTGCCGTTTAACATCCGTATTTGTATGGACATTTCTGAGCCCAGTTTTGACATTGCTTTAACATAAAAAAAAATGACAAAAACCACAACAGGATGAAAGTGCCCAGAGCATCCACTAGGTAAAATAGTGGAAAAGCTAATGTAGCATTGACCATAGTGCTGTCATCCCATCAGCGTGCTTACAACACCCATAAAACAACATCTGCCTCAATGAAGTGACCCTTTGGTGCTGTTTTATGGTGTTCAATCACTGGTTTCACTGTCAGTCAGTCATACGTAAGTGTTAGTACCTGTGTTGAAATCTAGCATGTGACCTGAGACTGGAGGCATCGAATGACAGCTGGTCAGAAAGAGTGCTGTCTCACTGCTGTTCTGTGTGTGAATGGAGACCAGTATGGTTTTAGAGACCTCTCATCTGAGACTGGGTCCAAAGCCGTTGCATTTGACTTTCTTCGTTTTCCATTTCCTAAATTATTGACCCAGTATGCCATTAGCAAAGTGCTTGTTTACCTCACTGGTTTTAAGTGATCAGACATTATGTAACTAGTCACACCAACCCAAATACAGCAGAGAGGGAAAAGTTGTGACGTCCTCCTTACCACTTTTGAGTAATGGTGAGACAGAAATTTTGCAAATAAACTGTTCTAAAGTGGATATATTTTCCCAGACATCACAAAGCGCTACCAGGATATGCTTTGGCTAACCTAATACTAGTAGTAATTAGTGAGAGCATCTTTAATTGACTTCTGTTACAAGACTGTTTGCACAGTAAAAGAGTGTTAGTGTTTTAAAATGTAGTTGTGATGAAATGTAATTTGATGACTATCAATTTTTCCCTGTTGTCATGTACATCTGCCTATAACAAGTTACTATCTAAAAAGTGGCCTTGAAGTTTGCTCTATGGATATCGTGGTATTAAATAGGCATGGGATGATAACCGTTTTCAAGGTATAGTGCGGTATGGAAAAGTCAAGGTTTTAAAACCGCCAAATTTTCTTTAGTACCGTTCCTAAGGTATCTGTAAGATTTCTTATAATTTTTTTTTTTTTTTAGGACAACAGTATCTCCAGCAGAAAATATATCCAAAGATGCCATTTTAAATTGTAAAAAAAATCTTTGTTATTAAAAACTAATGAAGACAGCAGAAGTAACTGATTGATTTTCATTATTTAGTCTTACATGTTTACTGCTCCAAAATATATTAAATGTTTCTCAAAATAAAATCTGATGTGTTTTTTTACCCAGACACTTAAAAATAAAATATTTGAGCAGTAATCACAATATCGTCAAACCGTGAAACCGTGATATTTTTGACCAAGGTTATTATACCGTCAGACTCTTATACCGGCCCATGCCTAGTATTAAAATAAGTTTTCATTAATCACAAGTGAACAAGGTTAATTGTAATAAATGCTCCCAGTAGAACTGTCATAATAATGTCTACTTATCGTACAATGCTTTGAGATGACATCAATCATTTTTATCATTGCAATATATATTTATTCACAAATAACGTTAAAGGCATTTTACAAACACATTTACATTCCACCTCACCGGTTTCAAAGTTTATATTTGGACATTTAGCTAATAGGACATTCAATAGTATTTATAATAGGACATTTACCTTTTTAACATCAAACTATAGACTCTAAATAACTTTAAGAATGAGAAGTATATAAAAATTTTGATTGCTATTTGCTTTCATATACTGTTATATAATCATTATCTAATCGGTGGCATAAAATATCATTGCAACTTCTGTGACAATATATCGCACAACAAAAATTCCTTATCTTGACAGGCCTAGCTGCCAGGGAAGTGTCTTGACAAAATCCAAGTGAAATCTAAATACACTTGTTTGCATCATTAAAATACCAGGTTAATACCAGAGAGCAGGCCTGTTAATGAGTATGTTTACATTGACATCCGATTAAGGTCATAATCAAACTTAAGAGTAATCAAATTAAGACACGCAGAGAATGCCGATCTTAGTCACATTATTGAAGTGCAGTACAGACATGTAAACACCTTAATCAAACTATTACCGTCATGTAGGACTTTTCGCTGCTTTTTGTGACAGGATAGCACACACACACACACACACACACACACACACACACACACACACACAC
>CAIGQQ010033129.1:0-12513 GCA_903798035.1 Danio albolineatus
CCAATTCATAAGTTTAAAAGAAGATATGTAAATACACAGATCCAATTTATAAGTTCTAAACACCATACGTAAATACACAAATTCGATTCATAAGTTCTAAACACCATACATAAATACGCAAATCCAATTCATACATTCAAAACACGATTCGTAAATACACACACAAATTCAATTCAAAAGTTCAAAAAAAGATATGTAAATGCACACATCCAGTTCATAAGTTCAAAACACGATTCGTAAATACACAAATGCAATTCATAAGTTCTATGCATGATTCATAAATACACAATTCCAATTCATAAGTTCAAAACATGGTTCATAAATGCTACCAAGCAAAAAGGTTAATTTTAAATCCAGTAATTATTAATTTATTTTTCATATTTTTGAAAATATAATTTTTTTTGAATTTGACGGTGAAAAATTGAATTTTTTTGAAAAAAATGGAGTTTAAATAGTAAATATATACTATTGCAGTTCCTAACTAGAGTGGCTCTTTCTTGTGTTTGTGTTGGACAGCACTATTTTATAGACTAAGCTGCATCTTTTGGCTTCATTCAGTGGTTACATATCGAATAAGGGGTTTCTGTGAGAGACTGACATACTAGTGAGAGCTGCTTCGGGTCATGTTGTCGTGACAGATGCCAAGCATAACTCTGTCTGGTGAAAAGCAGACCCCTTAACATGTGGTGGGAAATGGGAAAGCAAAAATAATCTGACTTTTACGGTTTTCCTTCTGCAGAGAAGTATTTTGACATGAAGAAAGCTCAGTGTAAAGAAGGCCTGGACATCTATAAGAAATTCCTCACTCGAATGACAAGAATCTCAGAGTTTCTCAAAGTGGCAGAGGTAAGAATGTGTCCTGTGCTATGGGTCTCCCAGCTTATGTAACAAGTATAGATCTATACATTTAGAACCAAAAGTTTTTATCGGTCAATTCAGTATTACAATTGTATCATATTAAGAGGCAACATTTTACAAATGAATGGCAACAATACGTAAAACACACCATAACAGTATACAGGTTGTCCGCTGGGTCTTAAAGTCTTAGTCTTAAATATTAATAACACATTTTTGGGCCTTAAAGTCTTAAAACTGTTCTGTCCATTTACAATTTTACACTGGCCATATTCATATAAACACACAGAAACAGCATTAACATTATACCAGACACTGTAAAAAGGTTATTCCCAGCCACTAGACTTTTCTGACAGGGTATTCCAGTGTCATCAAGTGAAACAATGTTGTGGGACTGCTATACAGGATATATGGATTATAGATGGCAAAATCGAGCTTTAAAAAAAAAAACAATTTTAAGCTTTACGGTAAAACATGAACGCGGTTATGAATTTAGTGAAACATATGCTTGTTTGTTGTAAAAATTTGTAATAATTATAAAAAATACTAAGCATCTCCCGACATCAGTGTGCAGCCATTTTGCCATTGTATGGCATGTTGTGGGAAATTTTCTTACCCCTTGGTTTCGAGTGTGGTCCTGAAAAATCTGTTTCAAGGGATATCTAGACCTTCCCCTTAGCCCTACACCTTCAAGCAAAAGAGAATTGGGACACCCGTACCCCTTCACGTGAACGCGCAAAACTAGGGGTAAGGGGAAGGGCTAAGGGGTGGAATTAGGATTGGGCCTTTAACACTGTATAAGTTTAAAATGTCATTCTTAATGGTCTTAAAAAGTATTAAATTTGACTTGAGGAAACATGCAGAAACTCTGATAGAGTTGAAATTAATATGAACTGCAGTTCATGTCCTGCAGAAACAGTCATGAAGAACATCAGTAACATCAGTAACAATGATTTTTTTTTTGTTTTCGTTTGCTTGTTTGTTTGTTTTAAGTTCACAAACATGGAAGTAGGATCTAATCCAGGTGATAGGAACACCAGTAATACCAGTAGAGTATCTGACACCCCTGCCCAGCCTCCCCCATTTTAATAATTTAAACATAAGAAAATGTATGGTGGCAAAGTGGCTTAGTGGTTAGCACTGTTGCCTCACAGCAAGAAGGCTGCTGGTTCGAGTCCAAGCTGAGCAAGTTGACATTTCTGTGTGGAGGATGTATGTTTTCACTGTGTTCGTGTGGGTTTCCTCCGGGTGCTCCAGTTTCTCCCACCATCTAACGACACGCGCAATAGGTGAATTGGGTAAACAAAATTGTCTTTAGTGTATGAGTTTTTTTGCGTGTGTGTGAATGAGTGAGTGTATTGGTGTTTCCCAGTACTGGGTTGCAGCTGGAAAGCCATCCGCTTCATAAAACATATGCCATAATAGTTGGTGGGTCCTTCCACCGTGGCAACCTCTGATTAATCAGAGACTTAGCTAAAGGAAAGTGAATGGCTGAATAAATTCTATCAAAATCTGTGCTTATATCAGGTAAAAAAAAAAACATCCAAATCAGCTGCCGTTAGTAGATGATTGTAAAACCTGACTGAATTCATCAATTCAGATTTTTTGGTGAATTTGGAACACCTTCAAATAAACCTGGGCTGCACCCTTCTATGAAAATATCAAGCATCATTTCATGAATGCCTAGAAATTTATAGATAAAAGAGATTATCGGTCAATCTCTTGTAATAAACCAATATAGATGCGGATGCACATTAACTGACTTCTCCTCCCTCATTACAGCAAGTGGGAATCGACCGAGGAGACATACCAGACCTGTCACAGGTAAGGGCATCTTGGTTTAGAGCATAAACTTACATTGTCTAATTCCCTTTCTGCTTACTTATGTCACTCTGCCCTCAACACACCGCTTGAGCTCCACAGCCAAACTTACAGTAGCACGGCTCAGTGAGATTTAAATGAGCGCCAGTTGTAGAACCCTCTAACATGCAGTTACCTAGAAATCTCAGTGCTTAACATCAGTTATAGATGGAAAAGTCATCTGAGAGTTCTAGAACTGTGGCTAATTTGCTTGTGCATTGAAGCTGCAAACCACAGGCCGGCAGCACTCGGCGCATGCGGCAGCACATCTCTGCATGACACAGATGGGGAAACGGTTCTAGCTGTCCTCAATGTTCAATTCATACAGTACAGCACATAAAGGTGTGATGCTCACGGTGGCTTATAGGCTTGAGACTGTATCCAGTTTAGATTTAGGTTTAATTTTGCTGTTGAAGAGCTAACTGAGACAGACAAACAAGAAAGTGACTCTTTTCGAATGGTAGGATTGTTTTCCAAGCCAGAATCATGATCATTAATATTACTGGAGATATCAATATTCAGAATCAGTTAATATAGATTTTTATATATGAACTTAAAGGGATAGTTCACCTAAAACTGAAAATTCAGTCAACGTTTACTCGCCCTTCATTTGTTCAAAACCTATTTGAGTTTCTTTCTTCTGTTGAGCACAATTTTATTTTGAAGAATGTTGGAAACTGGTAATTGATTTCCAAAGTATTTGTTGTTTTTCATACTATGGAAGTCATTGGTGACCGGTTTCTGTCATTCTTCAATGACAGAAACCTCTAAATTCTTCAATTCTTTGTGTTCAACAGAAAAAAAGAAACTCCTAGTGAGTAAATTTTTATGTTTTTGGTGAACTAACTCTATCAACTCACACTAGTTTATATATTTTAGTTAGTTTTTATTCTAGTTCACTATTCAGCAGTTTCTTTCATGCTCTGAGAACCCCTCTGTTAAACCACCTTTATATTCTGTATCTTTCCTTATCTTCCCGTTTTCAGTTTACAGTTTGTGTAAGTACTCTTCTCTCTGGTTTGTAGCCTTTGCTTTATACCTGTGCTTGTTGTCCGTCTTTGCATGCTGTTGAGTTTTCATGTACAGTAGCTGTGATTGTTCAGTTAGGAGGACATGTCTGTCTGTCTGTCTGGTCTGTTTTTAATGATTTATAAATTTTTTCTATATGAATAATAGGGTTCATTTTAAAATCTTAATCTGTGCTGTCTTCTGTGTCAGTGTGAAACCCATTCATTCATTCATTCAATATTCCAGTTGATTCCTGTCATGTCCAAAGTTTCTTTCTTTCTTTCTTTCTTTCTTTTCACTTTAGTTTGTTCACCTTTCTCGTTTGTTTATTTTCATTTTTTCTTTCTTACTTTTGTTGATTTTATTTTACTTTAGTTTTTTCATCTTTCTTTCTCCTTTGTTTCTTTTCTTTCTTTCTTTTTACTTTAGTTTGTTCATCTCTTTCATTTGTTTATATTTTCCTTCCTTTTTTTCTACTTTTTAAATTTTATTTTACTTTAGTTTGATCATCCTTTTCTCTCTCGTTTGTTTAAATTTTCCTTCTTCCTTTGTTTCTTTTCTTTCTTTTCTTTTTTCTTTCTATTTTGATTTTTTTTTCACTAGTTTATCTCTTTCTTTCTCATTTGTTTATATTGTCTTACTTTAGTTTATCATTTTTTTCTTTTGTGGATATATTGTTTTACTTTGGTTCGTTCATCTCCTTTCGTTCATGTTTTTTTATTTTCTTTCTTTTTTGTTTATATATTTTTTTCTTTTACTTTGTTCATCTTTCTTTCATTCTCTGTCTCTTGTTTACATTTTCTTTTTTTATACTTTAGTTTGTTCATCTTTCTTTCATGTTTGTTTATTTTTTCTTTTGTTTATTTTTTCCTTTGTTCATTTTTACTTTAGTTTGTCATTTCTTTCCTTCTTTTTTTACTTTACTTTGTTAATTTCTTTGTTTGTTTTTCTTTCTTTAAATTTTCTTTTTTTAACTTTTAGTTTGTTCATCTTTCTTTCATGTTTGTTTATATTTTCAATTGTTTATATATTTTTTCCTTCTTAATTTTTACTTTAGTTTGCAATTTGTTTCTCGTTTGTTTATTCTTTTTTTTTCCCTAATTTTTTGTTCAGTTTTACTCCCTCCCTTCATTCCTTTCTTTCTTTCTTTCTTTCTTTCTTTCTTTCTTTCTTTCTTTCTTTCATAAGATATATTACATACATCATGATTATTATCGTATCAAGTGACCTTTTAACCCCTGTAGAATACCAAAAGCGTCAAAGTTTTGTCATTACCATCAAGTGCATCATCGTAAACAGTCCAAAATGCGGAAGGTTGTTCATAGTTCAGTCCTTGTTTTCAGAAATGACACAATTTAATATGGATGACTAATTTAATTCTGAGAATTTACGTTTTCAGAAATTCCACAACTACCCCTAATTGATCAATCACCCATAAATGTTGTGCGTGTATATATTTGTTTTGTGAGTGTGTACTGGCCTTTAAACTAACACAATGTTTCCATTCCCCCAGGCCCCCAGTAGCCTTCTGGATGCCCTCGAGCAGCATTTGGCTTCATTAGAGGGGAAAAAGGTCAAAGACTCCACAGCTGCCAGCAGGTACACTGATTTTCAAGCAGTTAATTTTGAACTTTCTCGCTTGTGAGGGGGTTGCTGTCTTCATGCTCGGCATTCTGCGAGTGTGTGTGACTTTTGGAAGTACTGAGTGTGTGTTTGTGTGGGAGAGGTGTTTCAGGGAGTTTTCTGTCAGGTTAAAAGTTCTGTGCAGTTTTTCCAAGTAAGGGGGATTTAGAGAGCGCAATATTGATTTTATGCAGAAAACAATAGGTTTCTGCCATCTAGAAATCTACATTGCTATAAATTCACAATATATTGAAGTCACGACTTGAAGTCATTCTTTAAATTGCAACAATAGGCTACAAAACATGCCAGTTGTAACAGATCTAAACAGAATAGAAACAGAATAAAGTGAGGCTTTTGGTTCATGAATATAAATGTATTTATTAAATTCTTGCTAGCTTTTTTGCTTATTGGTACTGTATCTTGAGGTGATGTTTATCTATACAGTATATAAAGTTTTTCTTGGGTATATTTATTTATTTATTACTCATTCATACTTATAAATATTTCAAGAAACCTGTTCACACTTTAAAGTGTACAGGAGAAATCAGCTGGAATTTGCTGACTTGCATTTTGGACATAGGCTAAACACATGCATGCTTTGCTAACATTGACTGTTTGCAAAAGTCCGAGGTCAAACTGGGTTCCTGTAGTCCATGCTCACTCTAACAGCTCTGATATCTAATACATGCAACCTCAGCATTTTTACAGTGGAAGGTGCATTTTACAACCTTTTCGGTGCATTTTACAACCTTTCTCCTTCCAGTGTGGCTTAATGTTGTTAGAAGTTGCACTGCTGAATGCTGACATCTTGTATGCGAGAAATATTAAATGACAAAACAAAAATCTGCTCATCTGTCCATCTTTCCACACAGAGCCAGTACGCTGTCCAACGCAGTGTCCTCCCTGGCCAACACGGGTATCTCTTTCACCAAAGCTGATGAGAGGGAAAAGCAGGCTGCTCTGGAGGAGGAGCAGGCCCGATTAAAAGCACTTAAGGTATGTAATGATCATCTGCAAAAGCTGATTATAGTGAAGCATGAGGGTCATTAACGAGGTAAGCTGTTTTATTTCCTCATCACCCAGGAGCAGCGGCTGAAGGAACTGTCCAAGAAACCCTCCATAACCTCCACGACTGCTGCATCTCCAGTTTCCACAGCGACAGGCACCATCAGTACCGTACCGGCCATTGACCTGTTCTCCGCAAACAGTACCTTTTCTAACAGGTAATAGTTTTTTTTAAGTTGAACTTTGTTTTACAGAACATTATGTGTGTTTAAAATATACTTGCTTATGAAAGTACTGGTGACAGAAGGGAAATTCATTGGTTAAATCGGAGGTTCATCCAAAAATGTCAATTGACTCATCCTTTGATTGTTCTGAACGTGTTTGAACAGAAGAATTTTGAAGAGTGCTAGAAACTGGTAGCCATTGAATTTATATGTGCTTGATTTTGTGTTCCTACTATAGTTGTTAGACAACTCCAAAATGATGTAGTTCTGTTTAACTCAAATGAAGATCATTTCATTAAATGCATAGATATTTAGACTCAATTAAAGGTGGGTGAATTGTTAATTCGAATTTTTAGGTTAGCGCTGTCCCCTCACAGCAAGAAGGTCGCTGGTTCGAGCCTGGCTGGGTCAGTTGGCATTTCTGTGTGGAGTTTGCATGTTCTCCCCGTGTTCGCGTGGGTTTCCTCCGAGTGCTCCGGTTTCCCAAAGACATGTGGTATAGGTGAATTGGGTAAACTATTATCCATAGTGTATGTGTGTGAATGAGTGTAAATGAATGTTTCCCAGTTATGGGTTGCAGCTGGAAGGGCATCCGCTGCGTAAAACAATTGCTGGATAAGTTGGCGGTTCATTCCGCTGTGGCAACCCCAGATTAATAAAGGCACTAAGGCAAAAATGAAGGAATGAATGATTTTTTGGGTGAACTCTTAATTTAACTCTTGATTTAAGGGTACTGTCCTTTTGATTTAAGTTTTTTTTGCAGAATACAGTCACAAAAATAAAGTCAGCTGTATATTGCCCACTACCTGTATAAAATATTTTAGATATAAAAATTATATATATTTTAGATGTTTTAAGGCTAAAGTTAAGCTTTTGTTCAAGAGCTGAAACACTATTTTTTTTTTTTTTTTTTTGAATTTTTGAGTTTAAGCCTAGATTAATAATTATCAAAACATTTGACTTTTTCTGAATTTTTGCTTATGATAGGGTCATTCACAAAATATCCAGTGTGGCCAATAGGGTCATTCACAAAATATGGCAAATGTGTAAAAAAGCCTGCATTTTATAAATGTATACTAATTTATAAATGAATACTCCAATACTCCACCATGTGATTGCAGAAAAGTCTTCCAAATTGTAAACAGTTCTACCTATAGGTGGCGCTATACCTAATAAAATGTGACTTATGCTTTCTTTTTATGATAATTCACTGTAGCTGGCTAAAATACTGTTTTTCATCATTGATTAAAGAATTAAAAGACCTCCTAATTGAGAAATTAGACTACAGCTTTAAAATGCTTAAACCCGGTAACTGCTGCTTGCAGTTATATTGATCAAAAGTGATAAACGGCTTTATGTTGATTTGTACAGTAAGTTGAAATGCTTTTCAGACTGTTATACTGTGTAGGCGAAACAAATAATAATATTTATGATAGATCTCACAGTCTTCCCATTGTGATGATGCACATCTGCTCAAGATTATTTTGCCAGCTGGTGCATGAGTGCACGTGCAGTCGTTCAGCATCAATCTTCAACTTTTAATGTTTTATTAGAGCTCTATGCAAGACTACACAACGCCGTAAAGTTAAACTCACTATATCGCTTTTAATGATGTCATCCATGGAGCCACAAGAAGGTGCATTAATAATGGAGCTAGCTAAGACTAGCATCATTTATGATTTGTCCAGATTAATTTCCGCCGTCCTGAAACTGTGCTGCTTTTGTGTAGTTAAAAAAACAGCACAAGTCCGCCTCCAGTTTTCACGTTTGCGCTGTAAGTGTGTGAATTCCTGCACAGACAGGATTTGGCTGTGAAGAAGGTATTGACTGCATGTGAATTTCCCCCAAACTTCTTAAGACTCCATTTTAAGCGCTTTAAATCATCATGCCAAGTTTGTCTTTGCCATATAACTGTGAAATGGTTGGTGCTTTTATGGAAGACATTAATGTGATTCCTCCTTGTGTGTGTCTGTGTTTGTATTGGTTTGTGTCTGGCTCCAGTGCTCCAAAGGTGCCGAACGATCTGTTGGACCTGCAGCCTGCGTTCCAGCCCTCCCTGCCTCTCTCCACCGGCCTGCCTTTAGCCAACACATGGGGAGGTAAGCAGGTCACACCACAGGAACTCGCAGAGCTGTGCTAATATGCATCTGAGAGAAATCAAGCCTATATCAACATGCATGCTATCGCTTAAAGTCCACCTGATGACAAAATTGAAGCCTTCGATGTTAGCATCAATGTCTTAAGATTGTCTATAAAAGGGTGTATAACAGTTAATTTAGAGAAATTTAAGGCCCTTAAAGTTTTAAATGCTATTTAACAAGATATTACATTTTTTTATCAGTATGTTGAAGTTTGCCTGAATTTAATCTGCTAATATTGGATGCTGAGGAGCTTATGAAATCCATAAAATCGTGCTAGATTTTACATCACACTGCTTTGTTAACTGCAGTAACCAAGGAAACACCGTTATTTCTGCTGTTATAGGCACCACCTGTTGGATGAGCAGTTTTTTTGATCAGTAAATTAATAACGGTTGAGTTTAGGATTAGTTTCTTGCAATCAGTATTTAGTAAATATACTATGTAATAATGTCGGCAATGTTAGCAGTGGAAAATGGCGATGAGGTCTTAAGCCTGGTTTATACTTCTCCGTAAAGTGATCGGCGTGACCCACGGCGCATCCAACACGCGTGGTCGTGCATTTATGCTTCTGCACGCCTTATGTGCTGCTCTGCAATAACACTTCCGAAACGCTAGCTGGCAAGAGGTTTTCGTGTTACTTCACTGGTGTTTTGTTTTTTCTGAACGCTACCTTAACATACAAATGGCTCAAATTCGCTCATTTTATGGCAGGAACCGGCGGATGTGAAACAACTTTAATCATAAGGTAAACACAAAGCAACAGTGTCCATCTAGGGCTCCTTCACAGAACTTCACACTTGTGAACACTCGTTCCATCTGACTCGTGCAGCTCTAACCTCCGTCCACACTCGTCAGCGCAATGAAGCCGACCAATCACAGAGCTTGCGCTACCCGTCGTTTCGATGTGTAGTTACATTTTCTGAGAGGTGCGTGTCAGCGACAGCCACGGCGACTATGCGCAGGCTGTGCCGGAGCATACGCATGCCCTTGACGCAAAAGTATAAATCAGCCTTTAATGTATACATTAGTATGCTACCAAACAAAGAATGTGCGTTTAATGTGTATTCAGTCTTTGTTTCTGACTTCTACCAATTGAAGATTTTTTTGACATCATCACGTACTTCAGCTTTTAAGGGACCGGTCACAATGAACATGCTTTTTGCGTTGAGATGCCTTTTTTGAATGATTTACTAACGGCTGCTATCGTATTGTGCACTGCTTATGTGCCTTGCCCGCCTCATGTTTTAAACACTTGCCGCGCCTCATGTTTTTGCCGTTTCATGCTGTGTTATAGCAGTTGAAAAAAAAGTCCACTCTGAGTGGAAAAAGCGTGTTGTGTCAGTCGCGTCTTTTTCATTCTCCAATCACATGAAAGCAGAGGCGGGGTTTCTGTTGAGGTGACTGCAGTGTTTGTGTTGTCAAGACAACTTTGGAGACTTTTGAAGATAGAGGAGAGACTTGTGGTTGCTGTTTTGAGTTAGCCAGTGCTACATGACTCACAGTATTGAATATCACAATATTATTAAATATTAAAATTATACCAGTATAAACAACAACACTCACGCACAATACACAGCTGATTCAATCCATGCCTAGCGACATAAAAAGCGCACCACATTTTTTTCTTGTCAACAGAAAAGGCGGTGTGGTGGAACGTTTGCCTTTGTGGAAAGTAAAAGCGTGTTCAGTGCGATCGGCCCCCAATACTTCATCTTTTGACCTATCAAATGCTCTGTAGTATCTGAAGTCTCCCCCCCTCTACAAGATGTGGCTAGAATTCGTCACTCATTCATATTTAAATGTGTAGTTCACACAAAAATGAAAATCTCCTCACTATTTACTCACACTTGTTTTTTTATTTTTTTATTTATTTTCTGTTGAACACAAAACAAAATAATCTGAAGTTTGTTGGAAAAATGCAACCATTGACATCCATGCGAGGAACACATTTTATGGACATTTCTCTGTTGTGTTTTATTCCCAACATTCCTCGAAATACCTTCCTTTGTGTTCAACAGAAGAGAGAAACTCAAACAGGTTTGGAACAATTGGAGAATGAGTAAATGATGACAATGTTCATTTTTGGGTGAACTATCCCTTCAAATGAGCACCAAAATGTTATTAACTTCTATATGATTGTTGTGCTTAATGCGAGAAGGACCACAATAAAGCCATGATGTTGGTGTGCTATGTTCATATACAAGCACCTCCTTTATCTACGGCAAGCACTGAGGGGAAAACTGCATTGTGCACACTTATACAGTCAGCATACAAACAACTAGGGCATTCAAAAAATGTGTACTATATTAGGGATCAACGTTTCAGACAGTTTACAGTCCATTGGATTGAATGAATCTGATTTTGCATTACTGTCACACAAACTGCACACACGCTCACAATCGACCAGAGACACAGTAGCAGATCATATACGCAAGTCAATGCAGAGCTTAAAGTGTATCAGAACTTTTCCTGAATGCTGTTTCTGTTGAAAGCTGGCGAAGCTGTGATATAAACAAAACGCCATTGGCTGTTTTAAAGGGGTGGAGCTTCTTGATATGCCCCACCCTTTCTTCGTTTCATATCAAATTGTATCAACATTCGAACAAAGCAGAAGGAAACTTCACTGGATCTTGAACTGAAACATGTTATTGTTGTTGTGCGCATCTTATTTGTCTAAATCGCATCTAATCTGTGAATCTGATTAACGAGGGTTGTTTTTAACTGAAAGTGCTGATGGAGTGTGTAACGTAATATTTAATGTTGTGGAACTGATATAATATTGGTTTCCGATATTAGCCAGGCAGAACCCAGAAAAGGCTTGCAGCTATTGGTGTTTATTAGATTAAACTGCGTAAAACACACTCAGCAACCTTTATAGATGGCTTATGTTGATGTGAGATGAAGCTCTTTGGAGTTTTAAGTAGGCTGTTCAACACCAGAGTGCTGTCATGACCGATTGCTTTTAAAGGAGTAGCTCACCTAAAATGCTAATTCTGTAAGTGTTTATTCTTCATCCTGTATGAGTTCATTCTGGAGTTGAACATGTATTACACATGGTACTTGATATAATGAAAGTGTAAAGTAAATTTAAAAAGTTTTATAAAACTATTGTCAATGAAAGATAGCATTTAGTAAGTAAATGTTGACAGAATAATTAGACATTTATTCTTTATTTAACTTTTTTTTTTCATTATTTAGTTTTAAATTGGAGTTTCAACTTGATTTTGGGCAAGATTTTAAGTCAACATGATTTTTTTTTAAAGAACATGCCTACTGTAAATATTTTGGAAATTCCATTTCTTAAATTTCCATTTTTTTATTCCATCTATCTATCTTTCTATCTATCTTTCTATCTGTCTGTCTGTCTGTCTCTATGTATGTATTTGTATATATAGATAGATAGATAGATAGATAGATGGATGGATGGATATACATGTTATATAAGTTTAAATATTATTTATTAAATATTGTGTTAATTTTGCAAAGCTGTATCTAATGAAGTATAAATATATACTTATTCACTTTAATGTTTATGTTTTATTATGTTTACATTTATGTTTTAATTTATTTGTTTAGTTTTTTCACAGAGTTTCACATTGATTTTGTTCAAAATTTTAAGTCAGCATGATTTTTTTTAAAGAACATACCTACTGTAAATATTTCCGTTTCTTAAATTTCCATTTTTTATTCTATCTATCTATCTATCTATCTATCTATCTATCTATCTATCTATCTATCTGTCTGTCTGTCTGTCTGTCTGTCTGTCTGTCTGTCTGTCTGTCTGTCTGTCTGTCTGT
>CAIGQQ010033129.1:12913-34416 GCA_903798035.1 Danio albolineatus
GATAGATAGATAGATAGATAGATAGATAGATAGATAGATAGATAGATGCATGAATGGATAGATGCATGGATGGATATAAATATATACTTATTCACTTTAATGTTTTTGTTTTTAATTGCACCATAGTTTTAAAGCTTTAAATAATTTTAGTTTTGTTTGTGATTTCGAAACTATAATTTATATAGTGATTATTACAGCCATATAATAATCAGTTGTATTCATTTAGCTTTGACGCAGCATGACCTATCTTGCATATACATTACAATTCATGTCTGGTGTCTCATTCAGTCCAGGAGTTATTTACATCCTAAAAGTCTAGACTAAACAAACGTCACCTCATTTGTCTGTTAGTCTCCATTTGCATGCTGTCTGTTTCTCTTTCGCTCTCTCTAACCCTCTTCCTGTTATCTTCTGTTTCTGTCTTGTCTCTGGCCGTGTAGATCCTTTCACGTCTACAGAGGCCGCCGACGACTCCATTCCAAACTTAAATCCTTTCCTCACAAAGCCAGTTGTTGATCCCGTTCATCTGCCTGTTGTGTCTTCAGATGCTGTTAGTTTTTCCTCTAGGACACCCAGTCATGAAATGTTCGGTGGTAAACGGCTGTTCTTTTCTCTCACGTAGTGCACGGTTTGCTTTTCTTTCGCCTGCTGCGTGCCGGTCTGTTTTCACTACACTCTCATTTTTGTCCTGAATGCTCCACCGCATCAAGTGTACAAAACCCCGCTGGGCAAAACCAACGTGACTCCAGTTAACCCTTCACGTATCTGATGTGTGTTTGTTTGTGTGTCAAGGTCAAACCGGCTGTGTTCTCAAAACCTAGTGAGCTGCCTACTTTAGATAATGAAGTTCGAATGTACCTGTTATTGACGTATGTGCAGTCCATGTTAGCAACTTAAAATGAAATGCTAGACTAAAACATACTGGCATTAGACTAAATAATATCTGTTAAAATTGTTTAGGACCCTGGTAGTGCATGCTAAGAAGTGCAAACTAATACACTCTCAGAAATAAAGGTACATGTGCTGTCACTGGGGTGGTACCTTTTCACAAGGTACTAATGTGTACCGAAAGGGTCCATATTAATACCACAAGGGTACATGTTAGTACCTAAAAAGTACAAAAGTGTTCCTCTTAAAAATTGTAGGTACTAATATATACTTTTGAGGCACCAATATGGACCCTTTAGGTACAAATGTGTACCTTTTGAAAAGGTACCACCCCAGTGACAGCACATGTATCTTTATTTCTGAGTGTGTAGATTTTAGTTTGCTATAGGCCAAACGCGTCATTGCATTAAAATCCAAAGAGACTCAAAGGCCCTCCTCTAGTCAATGGATCAAGGAAATATCCTGTAATCTTGGTATAGATAAACTGACATTTTTATGAAGACTTTTATAGCATTTGGAATCCCTTTCTACACTTCTGCAACCAAGCAGACCTAACAGCAGAATAGAACTTGAATAAAACAAGGTTAAATTGTAAAATACTATTGAAATTGTATGCAAGTAATTATACTTTATATTAACCTTTATTTATTTATTTATTTGTTTATTTATTTATTTGTTTGTTTGTTTTTTGTTTATTATTTTTAAGTTGTTGTTGTTACTTTTATTATTATTATTATTATTATTATTATTAAGTTTTGTATGTTGTCCTTGAGTCGTTTTGTTCTAACGTGATGTTTAGATGTCTTGTTTTAATGTTGAAAAAAAAAACAACTAATAAAAAACAAATAGATTAGGATTGTTTTAGACCACTTAAAAATGTGCAGTTTATCAGAATTGGCGATTAGTAGTTATCTTAGCTAGTCGTTATTCATACTCTAAGTTACTGATGACACTTCTTCCAGGTTTAACATAATGTCATTTAGAGCCTTTTTTTGTTGTTGCATAAATTGGCTAAAGAGTGGCCTTTTTTGCAGGCAAATTAGTTCAGTTTTGCTCTGCATGTTCTTCACTATCCTGCGTTCTGAAATGATTCCTCACAGCAAACATAACTGCAGTGGCAATTTTGCACACAGCATGTCTCAATAATAAAACCTGGAAGGGGGAAAAAAAACTGAGGTCATTTGAATTGTTGCATTGTAGAAGCTTAAATGAATTGCCACTTAGTTTAAATCTGCAAAGTGTGCATTTTCGAATTTAATAACCAGGGTAAGCTTTCTCTCACCGTCTCCTCTTCAGACTAAGAACAAAGATTTAATATTATTTATTATTGAGTTTGACTATTAGGTGTAAATTTGACCTTCCCCTTATTGTGTACATTTTGCTATTAATATTGTAATTATTTTACTATTATTGTTATTTTTTACTTAGTTTTTTTTACATTGTTGTTAATTTCCACATTGTATAAAAAAGTATCACCTTTTAAGCTGAAATAATGTACTGTTCATGCTTCTACACTAAATTAAAAAATAAAAATGTCATTAAAAAATGCTTTAAATGACAATAATATTATTTGACATGGAAAAAAATAACATATTTTTTTAAATTTATTTATTTTTATTAAACAACTATTAACATTTTTCTGGAACTCATGGCTAATAAATCCAGTTAGTCCACAAGAACAAGGAATTAGTTTCAGTTGTAGTTTGATAAAGCATTTCTTGTTTATAACGTCCTTATCATTACTGCAATTATTTGTATCATTGGATTATTTTACTTCTGTTCAGAATATTGATACAAAGAAAGAGAATAAAAACAAATTCATGTGGAAAAAAAATACAGTGATGTTGATGAATTTATGTAATCAAACAAACAATAACAAACTAAGTTAATCTAATTCAAGTTAGTCTAAAATGATCTAATTAGTGTTTAGATTAAAGCCATTTTGTCATTGTTATTACCTGCTGTTTTTAGCAGATGCAGGTAATATAAGTAATTATAATTTATTTGTATTATTTCCGTATTAAATGGGAAGAGAGGTATGGTATTCTAGTATTCTGAGCACAGCCTAGGTTTTGAAACTCAGCCAGTGTTTGTGTGCTTTACTGTAATCATATAAAAACAATAAAGGAGGTCTAGCTTCTGCGAGTTTGTTCTCGGCTTGGGACTTTATTTATTATGTTCTCAGAGAGAACAATAACACATTAGAGAGAGTGATAGACAGATGGTTTGTTGCGTGTTTGTGTTTGTACAGCTGTAATATGGTGACATGGCTTCTGTGATCTAGTAATACTGGTAGGAATACATGAGTGCGATCAGGAGTGAGAAAGGCTGTGATCAAGTACTAATTACTGCTTAAAATATATTCACCCTATTTGAGTTTAGTGGTCTTTTTCCCCACATTTAATGGGTTAGATTACCTCGATTAATATTAATCATTTTTTTTTTTTTATTGGCCCTGGTGTTGTTCTAATGCTGTATGCCCTTTTTGAAGACAAAATTCCTGCTCCTTTTCATCTCTGTTCACTGGTAATGAATAGTGACCAAAATAAAAATGTAAAAAATTCACAGAATTGCGGCATATGACACGTCAAATATTTTGTGTTGTGGGACTATATAATAGGGCTTGCTAAAAAAATATTAATAATTTAAAGTGTTACCCATTACTTAATAAAAATTCTGACCTTGACTGTCAGTCTTTATTAATGCCTGCTCTTTTCGCGACTCTAGATCTGCGTCCCAAATCGCATACTTATGCACTATTCGATGCCATTTTGTAGTATAAATAGTGTCTGTAGTGCGTTCACACTGAAAACGCTAAAAATAACAAGTGCACTTTAATTACGCGGATGATGCACTCATTCCACCGGTAAAATGAAGTGTGTAATGACGGACACTTCACGCACTCAACTACCGCAGCTTTGGCCACGTAACAGAAGGGGCGGAGCTATAGGGTGCATATGTTGAATAACTTTATTTATTTTGGACTGTGAAAGCAAAATTCTCCTATGAGAGTGATTTATAGCGCCTCCCGATGGTGAGTGCGGTTATACTCATGGCAGGTATTATTTGGTATTTTGGTCATTTATTTCATTAATTTGACAATCGTCAAACGTCATCAGGGAAACGGTTTGAACTTCCGCTTAGTAAAAAAGCCATTAGTGTTCTATTTTGGACAGCACTACATACATATACGTTACTGTTTAGTGTGTAAGTGCATAAGTGCATAGTGTATAGTGTGCCATTTGGGACGCAGCTTAGGAGTCTAGACTCTGAAACTACCAGAAAAGGTATGAAGTTGTGAGGAATCAAGATGATCAAAAATGTGGCTTCTTCACTGTGTTTGTTGCAACAAGTTATCAGTTTCATCTCACGTCATTCTGACTGTCATCTGACCACTGATCCAGAGGTGTAACTTCCAAGTACTGAAAGCATGTTTACTGTGTTAATTCACAATAAACAATCCCATTACACTTCCATGAAAGGCCACTGAAGACTGATAAAAAGTAATTTTTAATTTGACCAAACTCATTACAGAACTCTCAAAATACATGGCATATGATGCATGAGAAAATTATGCGCCGCTTCTGTATTATTGTTTTTTTATTTATTTACACAGAATTTTAGGGGAATGAAAAATAGATTTGGGTTTTAAAGTCTTTGCTTTTGAAAACCAGTCCAAAAATGCTATTTTGTGAAAACTTTGAAAGATTGGTCACTATTCCCTGCCATTACTGATTACAATTATTAAAGGCTTTTTATTTATTTATAATAACTCTCATTTGTTTGTTTTGAAAAAGAAAAAAAGGATATGCAGCAACAGCATTAGGTTGAGCATCTATTACCTTAAGTTTTTTTTACCATTATATTCAGAGGCTTCCTACATTGTCTTTAGACCACCTTACTCAAAACCCCTCTTTCTTGTGCTTTGCTACCTGTCATGGGTTTTCCATTTCCCCCTTTTGCATTCTGCACATCCTTAGAGCATTAAGTTTAACAAAAACTCCCAAATGTCAATTTAATTTCTTGGTTCTCCAGATAATTACAATCCCTTTATTGATTCAAGCTCTTCTGTTGCGTCCCCTGTCGAGCCCCCTGTTGGGATGGGCTGCTTCCTCTCAGGTACAGATGTCCAAGCGTGATCTACAGTTGAAGTCAGAATGATTAGCCCCTCTTGATTTATTTATTTATTTATTTATTTTTATTTAAATATTTCCCCAGTGATGTTTAACAGCGCAAGGGCATTTTCAAAGCATGACTGTCAAAATTATTACCCCCTTTAAGCTTAATTTTTTTGGATAGTCTACACACAGCTAAATCCTTTGAGTAAAATGTACTCAGTTCAGAGTGTATTTGGTCTCTCTCTAAATCGAGTAAAAGTTACTCAGCAGCAGAGTTAAAGTTAATGAGACAATGGAAGGATTAATTAAGGATGATTGAGCACAGATGATGAACAACTGCTGTTAATAAGCAAAATCAGAAGAGAAACACAAAACTACAACTGACTTCAAACAGCAGCAGCAGATTCACTTATCACTAAAACAACAAAAGTGGTGGTGTTTTTTATTGTTGTTGTAAAAATTACTTAATCAGTTAATTCTCATTAATATCACTATATAGAATTTTGTAGAGTGAGGCAGAAATAAGGCCAAACAGGATGATAATAAGTAAAGCTGCTGTTTCTGGAGTTGCTTAATGATCCTCTGCTGAGATTTTGAGAAATTAAATGTGTTTTATTTTAGTTTATTTTATCTAAGGCTGTTACTGAAGGTAAATGTAGTTTTGTGTTTCTCTTCTGATTTTGCTTATGAACAGCAGGTGTTCATCATCTGTGCTCAATCATCACTTAATTAATCCTTCCATTGTCTCATTAACTTTAACTCTGCTGCTGAGTAACTTTTACTCAATTTAGAGAGGGACCAAATACACTCTGAACTGAACTTGCTGTGCAGAACAAACCATCATTATACAATAACTTGCCTAATTACCATAACCTTAACCTAATTAACCCAGTTAAGCCTATAAATGTCACTTTAAGCCGTATAGAAGTGTCTTGAAAAATATCTAGTCAAATATTATTTACTGTCAGTAAATAATATAAATTACTAAACTGTTTAGAAATGTTGAAAAAAATCTTCTCTCCGTTAAATAGAAATTGGGGGAAAAAATAAACAGGGGGGCTAATAATTCAGGGGGGGCTAATAATTCTGACTTTAACTGTATGTTTTGTTTTGTTTTCACTTCAGGAAACATAGTGGCCTTTCCCTGTGGTTCCCTTCTGAGTGCTGTTTACCCCACTTTATTCCTTGTGTTGCTTTTTAATTCCACTTTCTTGGCTTGAATATAGAGTTGTCAGGCTTAATATTCTCCCGTTGTTGTATTGTTTTTAACTGTATATTCCTGTCTCACTTCACTAACTTCTGCATTTCTGTCTGTCCTGTGCTTTTCATCTGGGTCTGTCAGACTCGTTCTGCTCTCCGGCCGCATATCCTAACACTCCTCTCTTCCACTCTGAGCCCTCCACTGTAGCTGGACTATTTGGAGGTGAGTGCCGTCCCTTCGGCCCGTCTCTCTTTCTGTCTGTGTTCTTCAGCTGTCTCCTGTCCTTTCTTTGCTTTTGTTGAGCTGGCAGCAATGGGTTTGAAGTGCATTCATTCAGGCATTCGGCAGACACGAGGTTACCTTAACCCTATTAATAATAGAAAAATGTATTGCAACTGATCTCTATTTGAGCAATTCCATGCGAAATCAACCTTGCCATGAAAACAAATTGTGTTTTCGTTAGGTAGCGAAACTCTAAGTTGTTTGTGTAGGCTTTTATTTTACAGTACTGTAAAAATACTGTAAATCTGTCAACATTTTCAAACTATTTTATTTGTAAGTCACACAAGTGCCACTTTCACATCTGTCACATCCATAACAACCTTTTTCCTTCATTAATGTAAAATAAATTCAATCTTTTTGTGCTCTAGTGAGCCATTTCCAACTATTATGCTTTTAATTTTTTTTTTTTTTTAATGGGGGGTTATGCAATTTAACCCTTGTGTACTGTTCAAATTGACTACTCCTTTGTTACGTTGGTGGCTGTTTTTGCCCCATTGACTTCCATTATAATAACATTTTTTGATTGCAAAACAATGACAACATATAATCATGCTTTCGTGATTGTTGGTGGTTTTCCTTGATGGGAAAAGGTCATGTGTAATTTTACTGTTGGTCATTTGGCCATAGGAGAAATGGTCGTGCCCAACTGAGCCTGGTTTGTCTAGAGGTTTTTTAATTCTTCACTTTTGCCAATTTGTGAAGTTTTATTTTTTTTTATTATTATTATTTTTTCTCCTCCTCCTCGCCGCTGTCGACACTGGCTTGCATGGTTTGGGACGTGTAGAGCTGCGCATCAATGATTTGCTCTTCAGTGTTTGGACTCCCGGCCGTGAATATTAAACTGAACTGAACTAAACTGAATTTCAAATCTGAAAACTGGACTGACACTGTTTCAACTCATTATAATCTTCTATGTGAAGCTGCTTTGACATGATCTGCATTGTAAAAGCGCTATAGAAATAAAGGTGAATTAAATTGAGTCGTGTTGAATCATCAGTTGGCAGCATGGATCCTTTTCACAAGCTTGTTATGACAGGTTTAACGGTCATCAGCATCAGCAACGGTCAAAAACAACAACATTTATATGCATTTATAGATGTATTTTATCATCTTTGCCTCAAATTGCAAAAAATTAATTACAGCTCATGTAAGGCATTTACAATGCAGCGTCAATGGGACAGGACAGTAAATTTGACATTATTCTCTCTTCTGACTCCCGTCATCAGTCTCACACAATTTTTTTTTTCCATTTTCTGGAAGTCTTTATAACACCATCGTGGAGTTTTTCTTTTATTATTTAAGCAAATAAGATATAAAATATTAAAATATTTGTTGTATTCTTCCATTCATTACACTCTAAGTTTTTTCCAACTATGACTTCTTCTGCTATTGAGAAACCCGGAAATGTGAAAAGGGTCTATTAACCTTTTAGATAGGCCTGTGCAAAAAACTGTTTCTGGCTTTTATATGAAGTTTTATATAGATAAATACACTTACTACGTTTACTATGTTCTGAGAGCTGAGCTGCTTATTTTGATTTTCTCAGACATAGCAAGATAAGTGCACAGAGGTCTTTCTCTCGCTCTCTCTTACACACACGCACTATACTCCATATAGAAGGCAAAAACTATGTTTTTTTTGCACTGCAACTGATGATCAACAGTACAAATTTTAAATGTGACCTCTTCCCAACAGGGAACACCACTGACAATCAAGAGAGCATGATTATATGCTGTCATGGCTTTGCGATCAGAAACTTTCATCATAATGGAAGTCAATGGGGCAAAAACAGCCACGAACATAACAATAGGGTAGTCAATTTGCCTGGAGTGTACTTGTTGAACTTTTTAAAACTTACTTTTTTAAAAAAAATATGTGTCAAAATATATCTTGTCACCAAAAGTCATTCCATTTGCTGAAACACAGGGAAAGTTGGGTCTTCTACGATTTCCACAAAGTATGTTGTATGCTTTTAACTTGTATACTTTTTTGGTCTCATCTACAACACGTTAATTTTCCTTATTTACATTTTGTTGTTTTGGAAAAATATAAACCGATGTTTCAATAAACTGTTAACTCTGTAATTTATTTTGCTTATGAAAGTATGTACTCTGTGTTTTTTTACGCTCATATTAAAGGAGGATAATGCTGAGGGAAACCCTAACTTAAAGTATAGTGAAAAAGAGGATGAGCTGACATGATTATAGCTAGCTTTTGATGCTACAAACATGTGGAAACAACTATAAGTTGCCGTGGGCGACCTAGTCAAACAGCTGACGTTTCTGGAAGTCTGTCAGCTACAACAGAATTGATCAATTTGAATTAATGACTGCAATTATCCATCACACGTGAACTGGAGGAAAACATTAAGCGCCAATTGAAACGTGTTGATCTATCCAGCACTCAGCTGTGTGGAGGTGAAGCAGCCTGTGGTGTGTTTTTCTAGCACTGACCTTGTTTCCTCTAACACAGGGTTCTCTGCACCTCCCGCCGCTCAGCCTCCCAGTTCCACAGGCCTTAATGTCGACTTCGACTCCGTGTTCGGCAATAAGTCGGTCGCCAACAGCACAGACTCTGCTGGTAAGAGACAAGTTAACCTAGTTGCTAATTCACTCACTGCTTTTCACATGATGCTTTACATCCATCAGTGCTGAAGGAAAGTGTGTTTTCAGGGCCTTTATGAAGTAGATCATGGCACACACTTTAGCTAACAGAGTCGAACCAGCACATGAAAATGTTTTTCATATGGAAAAGAGATTTATTATATGCCTTTTTTTTATAGATGTTTGCTGTGGTATTAAAAAAGAAAAGGGATCACATTTGATCTCTTTTGTGTAATGTTCTCACTATTGCATGTTTGGAGCTTGCTTTACAAACAAATCATGGAGTCCGCATGAAATGAAAGAAATGTGTGGTATTTAATTTAATAAGTGCACATTGTTAGTCTTCAAGTGAACAATTAATCCATGCAATTGAAATCGTTAATCAAATCTAGCCATTTTTTTCCACTGTTGATGTCAGTTTGACTGCTTGGGCAAAATATGTCTAGCCACCAACCTTATGTAAAAGATGCTTGGCTCCAACCGTTTGCTGTAAGTGAAAGATGGGAGGAGCACAAAAGTAAAACCCCACCCTCTACTCAAAATTCTATTTCGGTTGGAGTTCCATCATTTAACTGATTTAAACTGATGCAACTTCCAGTTGACGCAGATTTTAATACTCGCACTGCAGTGGTGCAATTAAACAGGCTTTTTATTAATCAAAAATAGTAGTATTAATTCACTTAAAACTTGTCTATTTTAAAGACGGAACTAGGATTCATTTTTTATTGATCCAATCCCAACTGGAGGACACATTTGTGAGTTGAGAAAAGTAATTACCCACTGTTTTGCTTGTAAATATGATACATTAACGAAATTGGCTTTAACTTACCTTAAATGTCATTTTAAAGCCATAAGAAATTTCCTCAAAGATGTTCAGTCAAGTGTGTTGACCCAAACTCATGCTTCAGGCATAAATTGAAGTGGTTTCATCCAAGTATATAACAAGCTATGTTTCCATCCAAAAATGCGAATGAACTTTATATGCAAAACTGGATTATCGCATAAAAGAATAAAGCAGCGTTTCTTTCCAACGAGTCAAAGCGGGCCAAAATCGTCACTTCCTGATTAACTACCGCCAAATATCAACAGTAAAAAACGTAGTTTGCTGCAGTAGGAGAAGCTGCATCAATCTTTTTCTTCTTTTATCAATGAAGAAGGTAGTCTCAGAAGGTAGTCCTGACACGCAGTGAACGTGCGGTGGTGTTTGAAGGTGTCAGACGCGGAGCACAGACACTCTTGATTCTGGAGGTCGTTAATATAACACAACTACCTAAACGGTGAGGCGTTTTAGAATGACCAAAACAACATTTCAGATGTTTTACAGTGTGTTCAGCCTGCTGGTCTGTCCATTTACACACATTTTTATCCTCACATGTTCTCTTATAACAAAATCACATGACCTTTATTTAATGCATATGCTGGAATTTATGCAGTAAAAGTGTTTCCATTGCAGCTTATGCACATCTTGTCTTATCGAATAAAAAGTTTATCCTACTCAGTTATGCGCATACATTTTTTATGCGCATTTTCAAAATGTATGCGCAATCCTGGCATTTCCATCAACCGTTTTTTATGCGCATATCCAAAATGTGAATTCAAATAGCTGGATGGAAACATAGCTACAGAAAGTGGTTCCTTTTTACCACTCACTTTCACACAAACATTAATCAATAAAAAAATTTACATTTAGTCATAGGAACTTAAGCTTATTTGCATGACTTGTGAGAACCAATGAGATTTATTGTTGCATTTGATGCAGCTTTGTGATCTTTTGCCAGAACCCATGAGGTTTGATCTCTCTCTTTGTCTTATAAAGAAAATGTGTTTTTGGGATGAAACCACTTGATTTGTCTCTTCAAACATTTTGAGCAGTTTTATGTGAATAACACTTGAAGATGAACCAAAAGTGGTTTGGAGTAACATAAGAATGAGCCATGGATGTCAGATTATTCATAATTCAAAAAGTGGTCGTCATGTAAGATAAGATCACAAGCTGCTGTTTTAGGATGTTCCTCATTCTGTCCTCTTTCTCTCCTCTCACTGTGTGGTTTGATCTGTTTGGCCCGCTGGCTTTGCATGGCACTGCATGTCTGGGTGAGTTGACTTCACAAGGTTTTACCCACATTCTTGCACTTTCAGTCCTGCAACGTTTGCTGTGAGGGCGGCTGCCTCTCGCTCCACCCAAACCTAACTGCGCGTTTTGTGTCTGTATTTGTTGTCCTCGTCTTTTGTCCCTTTCCCATTCCCTGTCCTCTGTTTGTTTAAGATGATATTTTAGGTGGCATCCTGAAACCCACAGTGACCTCTCCTAACCAGGGTTTGACGCCCAGCGCTCAACTCTCTGGCAAACTGGTCTCCGATGACTTGGATTCTTCACTGGCCAACCTAGTGGGCAGTGAGTGTCATGTTTTTACTAGATATTTTACTGGATATTTTTTCAAGATACTAGTATTCTGCTTAAAGTGTCATTTTAAGAGCCTTATTATACATTAAAAAAGCGTCATATATTGGTTTTTGGGGTACTCCAACAGCAGGCTGATCTGCATGCATGGTCAAAAAACACTATTATTGTCTTATAATCTGCATTCATTTTTACCTTATTATCCCAGCGACTCCTATATGAATCGTTCAGTGATTCATTTGTTTCAAAACTCCTCCTTAGCACGATGCTAAACTGCGCTGATTGGACTGATGACCCAGTCTGTTGCGATTGGTCGACAGCGCTCAGCGTGAGAGAATGCCCACCACGGCTTATCAGTATTGAAGTAGTCATAGCGTGTGCGTGAGCTAATCTGCTAACACTCGTTTTTATCGGGAGTCTCCCGTATTTCAGACACCTCACCCCTGAAACTAACCCCCTGGTCTCCCAGCATATTCCCAACTCTATTCTTAACCATAAGTAAAAACAGTGACATACATTCAGTATTAATGCACACAGCGGCAAAAGCTGAACCATTATAAACAGCATGGCCGCACGTGTTTAGCAGAGCTGATGGTGGCCATAGCAACGACAAACAGCAGAGGAACACGCTCAAACGCATTTTAATCCGTAAACAAAGCGGCACGCGTCGCATTTACAACGTGCTTTTAGACGCGATATGAGAATACAAGTTAACCAGAAACACTACAAGTGGTTACAAGTTACAAAACACAGTTAAATGCATCATTTACAAGCTAGAGAAAACAATTAGGCACCGTTTTATTCGCACTTACTCACACTTGTTGGATAGCAGGCCAGGAAATGTCCCGGTGCTCCGAATCCTCCATTGTAAGCACTCCTCAGAGGGAACACAGCACATGGCTGGGTTTAATGCTGAGGTATTTCTGCAGAAATAAACCTCAACCACTGACTCTTCAAAGTCTCATCTCTGGGTTATCTGCACACTTCCAATATCCAGCTAAGCACAGTGCTCTTCTCTGTGTTGCCAGATGTAGCTTTCTGACTCAAGTCCAAACGCATTCCAAAAGGTTTTTACCTGCACAATCAAACTCAAAACCGCCCGTTCTGGCAACAGCTCACCGCTGTTGTTTGTGGGTGGGGTTGTGGGTTTTGAATCTCCCGGGGCTGCGTGCGCACAGATGGACGGGGCTTATGTTTCGTGTTCACGTCATGCCGAAACGGCTAAAGACTCGTAAGCATGGCGATTCGTTTGAGGAATTATGAGTCGACTCTTTTATTGATGAATCAATAGTTTTAAACACTGTGCACTTTCAGATTTAAGCCTTAGCTGGACATTTCCCTTCACTTAGAGCTGTGTTACACACTACATCCAAGCTCATTTTCAAAAACCCATAATAGGGGTTCTTTAAAGGTTTAACTAGGTTAATTAGGCAAATCATTATAAAACAGTGGTTTGTTCTGTCTCATATTGACCTTTAAAACTGTTCTTAATAAATAAAAAAAACTTCTTTTTATTCTAGCCCAAATTAAACACAAGACTTTCTCCAGAAGAAAGAATAGGATAGAAAATACTGTCAAAATTTACTTGCTCTTTCAAACATCATTTGGGAAGTATTTGAAAATGAAAATTCACAGGAGGGCTAATAATTCTGACTTCAACTGTATATGTCAACAGTATTATTTAAGGATTACTAATAAGGTACTTTGCTTCAAATGAAATATTATAATAGTATTCATTTGTAAAAAGATTTTTTTTAATTATTATTGTTATTTTTTTGCATTTAGGATTTCAAAGCCCAGCAAAAATAATGCTATTAAAAATAATGCTATTAGTTTCCTGCCCCACACACATTGTATGCTGTATTCTTGAATGAATAATAGGAACAGCGACTTTAGTGTTGTTTATTGATTCAGGATCTTGTATAAATGAATAAGGCATGGAGGGTGTAATATTAATGAGTTTTCTGCTTCTTCCAGATCTCGGTATTGGAAACGGAACAGCAAAAAAGTATGAATATTTGCTGCTCATCTCAGTTCTAATTGTTTGGTTTCATAAAACTTGTTAACTTATTCATGATTGTTTCTTATGTTGCTCTTTAGTGACATCCACTGGAGTCAACCTGGGGAGAAGAAGCTAACAGGAGGAACAAACTGGCAACCAAAGACGGCTCCAACCACAACGTGGAATCCTGCCACCATGGTGAGGCCAACAATGTGTGCTTTCTCTGACTCGGACGATCCTTGTGCTAGAAACAGCTGTCATAAACCAGTAGATGAACAAAAGCTGAAGATTCTCAAACACAGGCTCTGTTTCAGACACCAGTGAACTGTCTGCTGTCTACATAGGCAAATATCTTTTAAAACTAAAAGGCGCTCCGCATTAGTATAAAACTCTATCTGGCTAAAATATCATTCTGTGGTTGGATGATATACAGAAACAGAATGGATAGCAAAATGCAAACATTTGTTTTGTAGGTGTCTGATTGTCAATGGAGAGGGAGGTGTACTGTTTTACTCGCCTTTATCTGCAAACATTTGCTTAATCTGCTTTGCTATCATGTCATTGGAACTTTGACTCATTGATGCATTTCATTTCCTCCTTTATCTGCGTTTATCATTAACTGTGAACATCTCAGCAAGTGTGGCAAACTATACTCGCATTACACCAAACTTTAGCAGTTTCTTAGTTCAAATGTATAAACATGAATTTATATCAAAGTTACATGTGGGATTCCAATACCATTTCTCTTACAAATAGTTTTCTCTAGAACTTTTTTGTTTTATATATCAGAATTATTAGCCGTGCTGTGAACTTATTTTCAAATATATCTTAAATGATGTTTTGTTTTTGTTTTTTTTAATAAGTATGTTTATTGACAATATACATAACATTGTGTGGAATGTATGAATGCATATAATAGCAGTTTTTTTTTACAATTAGCAAAAGAAAAATAATAACAATGAAAAGAAAGGGAAAAAAAAAACACAACCCACCCCTCCAACCCCATCCTTACAAGGTATAATTGTCACATATTTTGTCAGAACATATGATTTTGATGTTAAATAAAAGACAAAAAGGTAATATTAAATAGAAACAATAATGTCCAAAAATGATGCACAAATAGATTACATTTACATATATGATAACACATTGAATTAAACCATTAACATAAATAAGAGAAAGTAAGAGCAACAACAACAAAAAAAGAGTAGGGAAACTAACAATAATTGAATAAAATAATCAAAAGTCCAACAGAGGTAATGTGTCAAGAAAAGGGCCCCAAATATAATCAAAGTCTGCGGGCTTTTTCTTAAATGATGTTTAACCCTTATGTAATGTTGTGGATGTTTTCACCCACTCTGGGGTGATCTTGAGTCTTAAATTGGCCCAGAACTTTTCCTGTGTTTCAGCTAGCACAATCATTTTTGATGACAGATCTTATTTTGACACATTAAAAATAACTAACTAACTAACTAACCTCAATGATACACAAATTTACTACCCTTTTTAAACTGCTGTAAAAATGCATTGGATAAATATTTTTTTCAATTTTTGCATAAATCTGTTGATCAACCTCAGTCCTGATCAAAACTACTAGATTGCACTTTAGAATAGATAAGGTAACCTTTTATCACAGTCTTGGACATGTAAAACAGCATTGCCTTTGATGCATTGTTTTTGATTGATTTTCATTTTTTCTCTCCCTAATTTACTGTTAGTAGCTGTTTATGTTGAATTCCATTATAACCACATTTTGAGTGCAAAGCCGTGACACCATATAATCATGCATTTTTTATTGTTGATGGTTTTCCCTGTTGAAAAGAGGTAAAATTAGTCATTTTACACCAGTTGGCACCTTTAACCCTTTAGCTAGGCCTGTGCAATAAAAGCTGAAAATTGAAAAAAAAAAAAAAAATTATCTGATGCATTTTTACAGCGGTTTAATTCAGTGGATGTTTTCATCCCTAACACAACAGAAGGGTAGTAAATCTGAACAGTGCGCAGGAGTTAACACAGGAAGGACATGTTTTACAGTTTTTTTAGTTTTCCTATATTTTTTTTCTTCTTTTTAAAGTTTTATTTGTTTTATTTTGGCTAGAATAAAAGCAGTTTTACTTTCTTTTAAAACCATTTGAAGGTCAATAATATTATCCCTCTTAAGTAATATATTTTTTTGATTGTCTACAGAACAAACTGTTATACAATGACTTGCCTTATTACTCTTAATTTGCCTAATTAACCTAGTTAAGCCTTTAAATGTCACTTTAAGCTAAATACTAGTATATTGAAAAATATCTAGTAAAATATTATGTACTGTCATCATGGCAAAGATAACAAGTTATTAGAACTATTATGTTTAGAAATGTGTTGGGGGGGGAAAAACATCTTTCCCATAAAGAAGTTGTAATTCAGGGGGGCAAATAATTCTGACTTCAACTGTATAAGCGTTTCCTTTTGCAAATAATAAAATACATGTATGGTTTCAGGGTTATTTTAGTTCATCATAAACCTTATTAGATAATATAATTTATTATTCTTAAGTAATAGTAAGTGACATTTCAGATTCTGACGGTGTGTTAACCTTGGATAAAAATATCCCGGTTTTAGCAGTATTGTGTTTACTGCTTTAAAATATATTGTTTTTAAATGTCTGGGTTAAAAAACTAAAACTTTTTCCCCTTTGAACACAATATATTTTATTATGAGAAACATTTTAAAATTTTAGAGCCGTAAACATTTCTGGCAAAATAATTCAATTTCAAAACACAGATTTCAGTATGCCTCATTCAGACTAGCCGTGAGTTTGTAGCTGCCCGTCACTCTGGGTGGTGACCTGCTTCAAATGCAGGTCTGTGTAGATATTTACAGCACGAATGCAACCGGCCTCTGAGCAAGCTGTGAGAGGATCACGTGAGCTCTACTGGTGCTCCTATTGGCTGTCGCTCAAAGTCGCTCTGCGTTTGCATAAAGTTGAAGGATTCTCAACTTTGTTGCGTCATTCGACACTCCCACCTGGTCGCCAACGGTCACTGTCGCGCTCATAGAGGGAGGTCACCGGAAGTCGCTCACTCACTCACGGTCGCTTGTCAGTTTGCCGCTGCGAGTCGCTTGTAGTGTGAATGAGGCTTTACAATTTAAAACGCCATCTTGGATATAGATGAAGATACTGTTGTCCTAAAAAACCTTGAACAAAACATTAAAAAAACTTACATTTACCAAAGGAATGATATAGTGGAGAATCTTGGCGGTTTTAAAACCTTGACTTTTTCAAACCGAAGTATACCTTGAAAACTGTTATCGTCTCATGCCTGTTTATATCACTGAAGTATACATTTCATTTTTCTTTAATTCTGTTCAAAATTCGACATCTTATGAATGATTCATCAATTTGCCGTCTATTTCCTTGGAATGGCATCTAAATAAGCAGCACACTGTTGTTTGGAACAGAGCTGTAATCCACACTCAGAGCAGCTGGAATGTATTGTGTTGTGTCTCGTCTGTGTTTACATTTGTGTTTGTGTGAGCTTACAATGTGTTGTTTGCCTTCTAATTGTGTTTGTTGCGTTGTGTAACTGTTCTCATCCGGGGGAATAAACAGAATGGCATGCTTTTCCCACAATACGTAAGTCCAAATGTTGAGTTAAAGCATTCTCTGAAATGCATGAGATTATTAACACCACAGGCTCGGCTTTAGTCACAGTTGTTGTTTGAGTGAAACCCATGAACTGATCTAACCAGATGTGATCTCGGCATGGCTGGCAGCTCTGTTCCTCCTCTGCCCTTTCCTCTCATCCGTTTCATTTGTTTATCGCCATCAGCAAACAGCCATCGTCATTTTGCCGTCAATCAATGAGCTAGTGTTTCCAGCGGAGGAGTGAGCAAAGTCCAGTGTTGTAGTTACTCCAACAGTTGTTGGGTTCAGATCCTTAACATGCCTTTTCGGGATGCACAGTATAGACTTTAAACAATTAATTTACTTTCACAGAGAAACTAAAAGAAAGTCTTACCTTTATGGAGAAGCATTTTGTTCTGTCTATTGTTTTTATTATTATTATTATTATTATTATTATTAATAAACCAAATATTTTATTCATATTGAAAGCTAGATATGACACCATGCATAAAATCTAAATGTGCAACAATGAAATAAAGGCGTAAAAAAAAAAGATGCTTATAAAATAGTATGTTCATCCTCATGCTGCGATATGAAATCATATTGGGTCACAAAAACAAGTTATTTCAAGCACTTTGACTGATGAATTGAATTGAATTGAATTGAATTTCGACTAACAGTATGTCTGTGAGTCTCATACACGTGTAAAACTTTATTGCATGCATGCTACTGTTGTATAGTTCTTCATTGCATTTTACAGCAGTGTTCAAATCACTGGACTATAGTGTCAGATTCTAGATTGTAGGTTATCATTATTTTTGTGAGAAGACTAATGAAGAGAGAAAATAAATAACCGAATTGTTACGGGGGAAAACAAAAACACAGAACCATTTCCCACAAGTTCCATTTCATAATTGCCTTTTAACAGAGAATTTCAGGGGGAAATGCAACTTCTATTTTGTATGCAGTGATAAATTATGGCTCTACATTCAGGTTGGACAATCAAAACATTTATATATTATTCTTAATGTGGCTAATCTTTAAAGATTGGATTGATTTGCTCAAAGAACAGGGGTAGATTTTTAGGTGGTTTAAATCATACCAATCTGACCCTTACTAGTTTTAAAATCTAAACAGACAACTGTCAAATGTCAGAACAGTGAACTGTGGAGTGCCTCAAGGATCGGTCTCGGGCCCCTTGCTATTTTCTATATACACGTTGTCCCTGGGAGACATTATTAGACAGCATGGGATTAGCTTTCACTGCTACTCAGATGATGCACAACTATGTATTTCAACAACCTAATGAGAACCGTGAACATTTTCTTAGTTTCTTAGTCAATTATAGTTTTTTGTTAAATGACCTCAGTCTGTTCATTTTACAATTTATTGGTCATTTGGTCACTGATCCTCCCCTGAATTAAGAGGCCATTTGAAGTCCATTTCAATAGTGCATGAGTGGAAAGAAAAGTATGACTGTGGCCACGGAAGGCCTCATTGAGGATCTCACAGCTCCTTCACAAAGAGCTTCTCTCTTCCACCAGAGCCCTGCACCTGCAACTAATCACTCTGCCTTCAAAGAGCACACACACACACACACACACACACACACACTCGCTCTCTTCCTCTCTGTCTCCTTGCCTGTATTCTTGGTCCGATGCTCTGGTTGGAGTGTGTAAAAAGACATCTATAACGTGTCCCAGATGTGAATGGCTCTTCGTTACGAGAGAAAGCTAAAAGACTTGAGCATCTTTTGCGAATTATTTTTTTAAGTGAGAGACTGCAGGCAGAAGGGCTGTTTTCATGCACCTGTCTTTTTAACCATCCTAATGCAAATAAAACACTTTCAAATGTTTGTTTTTTTCACACGTTATCAATCTGGTTCCATATTTATTTCTGTTACAGTACATATTTTTTAAAGTTTTTTTCCCCCTTTTTCTACCAAACTTCTTCCAAAATTTGTTTGAACAAAATTTGCTTTATACCTAATTTTTAATTTTTAATTTAAAAATGATGAATTTTCATTGTTTTCAGAATAATAGTGATAAGAGACTCTACTGTCAACAATTAAACAATTTAATCATGGACTTTAATCCAGTGTTCAGATTTTTGTTATAAAAATAAGTGCTTATTTCATTAAAGTGTCTAATTTGCATATTTAAAATGGCATTTTACAAAACTTGTAATGCAACAAAATTATTGAAAATCTTAATGTGATGAGGGAAGTATGGAGATAAATGATTTTTACACCCTATTTACCTGCAGTGTCTCAACTTAAACAGCATCCACTTGCACAGAGTGTCCTTTATTCAGCGTGTGGAAACTGAGATGGCCTGTCTGAGGCAGTTGTGATCTCATGGTTGGAAATTTCTCGCTTAAGGTTTTGAGAAGAATGGCTCTTTTATGCTAAGAATAAACCTGGTGATGTTTTACCTGTGGTATTTGTGCTCTAACACTGAACGTGTCCTCTAGGCTCCCTCAGTGATGGCCTTCCCTGCCACGACGCCCACTGGAATGATGGGATACGCAATGGTGAGTGTGAAGGGGGGTTTGTCCATTAGTCACTCCATCAGTGTCAGAAGTATTGGCTGTATGTTGAGAGCGTGCAGTGATGCCGTCAGTCCCAGGAGTGCAGTGTGGGTGTAGTGAACACTATGAAGGGCCCTCTAGAGCCATTCATTCAGCGTAGGTCAACATTACTGAGACAGATTATAATTATTATTTTTATGTCCTCTCTTTTTATGTTAGCAGGTTTGCTACATTGCTCTGTAAACCCTTAGCTTTAGGTACCATATAATGGGTACACGACCTGGCAAAAGTCTTGTTGCCTATCCAAGTTGTAGGAACAAAAATAATAACTTGATAATAACAAATAATAACTTAAGTTGATCGTTTGGTGTCAGAAATTGTGTATATGAAAGGCAAAGGCCTTATGATTACGCTCATTTTACCAAAATAAAATATCATCATGCCTTGATTTTGTATGATTAAATTAGGACAGTGAGGTCTGACTTTGTTTAGACAAAAGTCTTGTCACTTAACAGAAATAACGTATAGAATATACAGTCATTATGCAGTGGAATAAGAATTAATATTATGTATGACTCCTTTGATCTCTGCAATAACTCAAATAACTTATTAATAAACTCATCTGGAATGGCAAAGAAAGCGTTCTTACAGGACTCCCAGAGTTCATCAAGATTCTTTGGATTCATCTTCAATGCCTCCTCTATTGTCTTACCCCAGACATGCTCAATAATGTTCATATATGGTGACTGGGCAGGCCAATCCTGGAGCACCTTGATCTTCTTTGCTTTCAGTAACTTTGATGTGGAGGCTGAAGTATGAGAAGAAGCCCTATCCTGCAGAAGAATTGGCCCTCTCCTGTGGTTTGTAATGTAATGGGCAGCACAATAGGTATTACCTCAGGGTGTTGATGTTGCCATCAACTCTGCAGATCTCTCGCACGTTTTCCTTCACCAAACTTGACTGATTTCTGTGAGAATCTTGGGTCCTTGTGGGTTCCAATAGGCCGCCTTCAGTATTTGTGCAGTTCAACATAGGATTCCTAGGAAACATCTACCTTCTGCCACTTTTCCATATGATCATCTAGAAGTCAAGTTATTATTTGTTGTTCTCACAACTGGGATTGATGACAAGACTTTTGTCAGGTAGTGTGCATGTAGTTTATTATTATTACTTAAATGTATAGTTACTCTGTATCAAGGACACCTCAATAGTATAACCAAAGTAATTATCATTATATCATACTAATTTATTTAAAATCATAATTCTATTTATTTACAATGAAAGAAGACCTGTGTTAAAATCCTGACATTGCACCTTATTTTATTAATATACAAAAGATGATATCAATAATAGTTGTTAGTACATACAATGTTACATATTGTTAATATATTTAATATTATAGTTGGGTATAGTCAAATAGTTATACATTTTATTTCTAACTTTTCTGAACTAGATTTAAAATCAGTTCTAACTGAGAGGGCACAGTCGTCTTTTTTAAAATGTAGAGCTTTTTTCCCCCCATTATTTTAACCAACTTTCAGAGAGACAGTATTTTCAGTAGAACTCAATACTAGAGGTTGAGTGAGCCATGCAGGTAAAGCAGCACAGGCCTTGGTTAATGGTTAAAAGAGACGAAGGTACTCTGTAAATGATGCTCTTAAATAACAGCATCTGCACTTACACAACTGCTATTATGACTCATCCATTTCGGATCCTTTGGTCTAGTTCCTGTATCTGCCTCAGTTCTTTTTCTTAGTATTGAAAGAGTAGAAGTAAAGTAAATGAGTTTGAGTTGCTGCAAAAAAACATGCAAAGACCAAAAAAAAATGGAAGTTTATTGTCTGCTGTGTTCTATGTTGCTGAGGT
>CAIGQQ010033135.1:0-10317 GCA_903798035.1 Danio albolineatus
AATTTTTTAAATATAAAACAAACATTTTCCTAAAAAAAAAAAAAAAAATTAACTGCTTAGTGATCTTTGCATCTGATTGGCTGTGTGTGGATCTCATAAGACAAATTGTAACATTTGCAGCCAAAATGCTCTCTGAACTTTGTTAAAAAGCTTATTTGTGACCCTGCTCCCCAAAATCTTAGTTTATGTTGCACGAGTATATTTATGTTTCAATATAGATTTTCTTATATATAAGTAAATTATATTGTATGGGTCAAACATGTCTATTTTTTTGCCAAAATTCATTAGTGTATTAAACGTGCAGTACGTAAGTATGCAGTATGCACTATGTATTGCACTCCTGGATCAAAACAAATGGAAGCACAGGTTGCCAGATTCAGGACAGGAGTGAGTGATATAAACTGTGTTCTAAATAAAAGCAACGGCACGCGATAGAAGGAATGTTTTCAATATTAAAAGGAGTTTTTGTCCTAACCAACACCTCGAATTGATATATTAGAAACAGCTTCTATTTCTCATAGGTGAACAACAGAAAACTATCACAATGATCACTTCAGGTACCTCTCATAAGCTTTATTCAGTGTTAAATGCTATAACAATGTGAGTTTGAATACCATTTTACATGGCATTTATTGTCATATACTGAAAGCGGAAGCGGATAGTTCTCCTCAGATCTTAAAACTGAACATTAGCACTAAAAATGTGATTCAGCATCTACATTTAATAATGTTAAAGAGGGTTAATATGTATTAAATAGATATAAATCTTAATGTTTTTAAAGTGAGTGCATATTCTGTGCTTCTGAATAGCTGTATTTAAATTTCTGTCCTGTTTCGTCTGATGCAAACAGCCAGATTGCTTATTACTGCGTATCTCATCATAAAGCCTGTTTTTAGGACACACGGTTACAGTGTAACCTGCTCACCTTATGTTTACGCTCGTAATATTTATATTATTGGTTAATTAATAATTTGTTAATCATATGATACTGTCCACCGGAGGTCACATTTCGTTCGCAGACGCATGCTTCCAGAGTCTTTCTGAATGAATGAATAAATGAATGAAATACACGGTTTTCCACCAAGGCAACACGGAGTGCTAAAATTTTATTTGTTAAACTGGCATTGACATAAACAAAGAGAGCGTTCTGGCATGGAAAACATATTTTCAAAGCAGAACATCTGACTTCAGTTTTTCAGATAAACAAGAATGTTCACTTTTCATGTTTCTTAAATATCTGGTATATTTATGCTTTAGGAGAGTCAAAAACTTACTGTACATCAAGCACCTTTATGTCAAGATTATGTTCCTTGAGTGTACATTTCAGTAGAATGAACCGCCAACTTATCCAGCATATGTTTTACACAGCAGCTGCAACCCAGCACTGGGAAACACCCATACACTCTCACATGCGTGCGCACACACATTCACCTACAGCGCATGTCTTTAGAATGTGGGGGAAATTGGAGCACCCGGAGGAAACCAACACAGGGACAACATGCAAACTCCACACAGATATGCCAACTGACCCAGCCGGGACTCGAACCAGCAACCTTCTTGCTGTGAGAAGACAGTGCTAACCACTGAGCGACCATGTCACCTGCTAAGTACTTAATTTGGACAAATTTAAAGTTGATTTTCTCAGTATATAGATCCATACAAACACAAATATTATACAATTCAAATAGTTGTATCTCCACCAAATATTGTCCTATATTAATAACAATACATCAATGGGAAACTTATTTATTCAGCTTTTAGATTATGTATTAATATCAATTTGAAAAAAAATGATCCTTATGTCTGGTTTTGTGGTCCATGGTCACATTTGTAAGATGTTCTAAGATGTGTTTAAATCAAGAGTTTCCTTAAAAAGATTGTATTGCTTGAATGAACCATTGTAAATATAATAAAATAACATGTTTAAGCAGTCTAAGAACAAACTCTAAAACAGCTGTTGAGACGCCAAATGGCAGTGTGTCGTGTTGCCTTATTTCTTATTCACCTTTTCTCTGCAGTTCCTTTCTTACAATGCATAAGCAGATATGTATGTTTATGATTAGCCCCTTATTTGCATAAACGCGCCATTATAATATTTCTGCTTCTATTTATCCAATAAATTATAAGGTAGATTGCTGAATGACCTCTTCACTTGAGTAGCTTCCATAATGATGTTTACTTTCTTGAAATGAGATTTTGAGAAACGTCTTTCATAAGCTCTACAATAACACGCTGACCTCTGGAAATATTCATCGCATTCATCATCAATACTGCAGTGTTTTTAATAAATTTGCAAGGACAACGCTACAAAAGAAGCTCTTTTTTTCTCTCTCTCTCTCTCTCTCACGACTGAATCCTCCCATTTTTTTCATCCTCCTACAATGCGTCCGTTCTTCCAGAAGGTTCCGCTGACCATGAAAATTAAACAGTGATTACACATTGTTCGCGTTTACAAGGCGAGCATACAAGTCTCACCAGCGATATCCCATTTACAATGCTGAAAAGGCCCATTTTGTGGCTTGTCAGGATTGAAACATTATGGAGTGTGTCACTTCTAGTCATGACAGTACACTCTGCCTCTACCACTATCCATCAGAGCTGTCAAATACCCACAATGCCCGCAGGGTACCAAGCCATGGCGACTCCAAAAGAATCCCGCTTCGGCTGTTTTGCTGTCTCTCGACACACTCCTGCTCTAGTTTGAGCTGCTGTAACCCTTCAGTGATGGACTCCGCTGTCAAACTCTAAAGGTGCGAGGGTCACTTTTCCACTAAGCTGTAATTTATGCACTCCCGCGTTGACCTCCAGAACGTTCCAGCGAACTCTTGCTCTGGATTTCATTATTCAGGGGCTGAAATTAATAACCATCATTGTGTTCGCGAGACTATACGAGCATGTGTGTGTATAATGTCGCTGCATGGCCCTGAGGCTGTGCTCGTCTTTTTGAGAGACAAGAACAGGAAATGAATTCCTGGTGCCATGGCTTGTATTTGGGGGGAAAAAACACAACCGCAGATCTGCAATGTGGTCATGATGTGTGTTTTACACTGACCTGGGGAAGTGGTTTGTTTATTTTTGCCACTGCAAGAGATGGTTCAGGAACAGTGTGTGTGCAAAAAAATGAAAAAAAAGGATGGCTTAGTTCCTCTTTTGGTTATTTTTGTGGTATGAGACACACTGGCTGACCCTGCGAGAGGCAGAATGGAGACTGTTTCTGTCAAGCATGTACTGTCCTGCAGTAACACAATGGGATGCTTTCACATGGTCACCCCAGCTGTCTCATCAAAAAGGCATATGAGTAATGTTCAAAATACATGCAAAGAGAACAGCGACTGAACAGACTTCTGAACTAGTGAGGGGTATCTTGTGTGCATTTTTAGCTAAAGCACAAAGATGATTTGCCGGTTTTTGCTATACATATTTTTATGTTTTATTATCCTCCAACTCACAGCCATTAAATGTGGCTAGCGCAACAATAATCACTAATATGTCTTAGACTTTGCTAAAAAATACATAAATCGACATTTTGGGATTAAGTGTTGATTTATGTATTTTTCAGCAAAGTCTCTTATAGTACTGCAGTCCAGCGTAAAGCATAATGTCAATAAAAAATGCTTAATGTTTTTAATACAAATTATAAGTATCCTCAGTTTTAAGTATTTTGGGTAGATAGAACACAATAGAATTAAGAGAAAATGTTCCAAAAATGTGCACATTTATATATTTTTTATTATTATTAATTAGATTGAACAGGAGGCCAAAAAAGTTTTTTGAATGAACCAGTTATGCAATTGGTTAAAAAGAAAAAGACCTTTTTTAACGAAAGAAAGCAAGATTAAAAAAAAGATTGCAATGTATAATGTAGATTTTTAATTAATTTAAAAAGGTTATTATTATTATTATTATTATTTATTTTATTTATTTATTTATTTTTTGAGAAATGACCCCACTAACTGGAATGATTGTTAATTGTAGACTAAAGACGATTTTCTTAACTATATTCTGAGACTGGAAACATTCTCACATTATCCCTTAATGTTCCTTATATGTGTAAATTTTAGCATATAGCATTAATATAATTTGGATGGAATGATCCAATAAAATGGGCGACACGGTGGCGCAGTAGGTAGTGCTGTCACCTCACAGCAAGAAGGTCACTGGTTCGAGCCTCGGCTGGGTCAGTTGGCGTTTCTGTTTTGCGTGGGTTTCCACCGGGTGCTTTGGTTTCCCCCACAGTCCAAAGACATGCGGTATAGGTGAATTGGCTAAATTGTCCGTGCTGTATGGGTGTGAATGGGTGTGTATGAATGTTTCAGCTGGGTTGTGGCTGGAAGGGCACCCGCTGCGTAAAACATGTGCTGGATAAGTTGGCGGTTCATTCCGCTTTGGTGACCCTGGATTAATAAAGGGGCTAAGCCGAAAAGAAAATTAATGAATGAATGAATAAATGTTCTAATAAAGTTTTAAATAATGTATATAATATATGTTATATAACGTTAATATAACGTTACACATTGAAATGTTATAAAAAAAAACTTTTTGAAAAAATAACCAGAAAATAATGTAAATACATTGTCTAATGAAGTAGACACTAAGAACCTTCCACAATAATGTTTTATAACTTACTAAGAATATTAGGAAAGCATTCTTACAGCATTAATATTTTCTGCATAGAATGTTCTAATGATGTATTAATAAACTGTAAAACATTTTAATCCCCCCCCCCCCCCCCCCACCCCCCTTGGCTTGGCACACAGCAACTAGTTTAAACGATATGTATGATGCAAACATAAGGAATAAAAATGACTGATTAGTGACCTTAGGCTAATTTTCACCACAACAAGCACTACACCGTGTGCGTGTTTGGGTGTCTTTAATTCAAATGGATCTACAGTCTCAGCCTTCACAGATATTGGAGAGCTTCAGTGGTGACAGCTGCGATCCCGCTAACATCCTAAACCTTCATATCCAATAAGAGGGAGATGAGAAATAAAGAGAGCGAGAAAAGGAGAGAAGCTTTTTTAAATTATTGAGTATTTACGCATCCCACCTCCGTTCATACTGCGCTCGCTTCATACATCAAAGATGCTAATAAGTGAAAATAACGCTCCTGGATTTGATTTATATTCAGCATGTAAATCAGATGAAGGACCTCTACATCCAACTTTTTCAGTTTTAGCGTCAGCCTTATTTTCATTATTCATATGCATTCATATGTGTTTGCTCGATAATAAAATCACTTAATAGAGGATTTGAGGCGAATGAAAATTGTAACGATTGAAGTCCAAAAGCAAAATGGATCCCAGAGAGAAAAAATGATATACAATTAAATTCAATTCAATTCAATTAAAAGTGTTTGATTTAAATCATAACATTTATATCTTTGTGACTGTTAACGAAAAAGGTATGATATTGCCAGTTATCTTTATCTTTCTTTTTTTAGAGCTGCACACACTTTTTTTAGAGTGTGTTATTTTTGTTCTGTCACAAAGAATGATGTGAAATGATTTGTCACAAACCTTAAAAACATGCAGTATGCTGTCACGTCTGTTATAAACCAAGTAAACAAGTGTTTTCTGTCAAAAATGTTTAGTATTTTTCATTGTCTATAAAAACATACTAACCAAATAGCAGGCAATAATCATAATTGCTTAGTATTATGTTTAATAGCATGAAATGTTGTGTCCTGTTTTAACATGGAGTCCCCTTTTGAACCCCAAGCAATCCACTTAGCTTGAAAAAAAAACTGATTAAGTTCTCCCTATATTCAAAATATTACATTTCCTGCTTGTTCAAACTACATTTTATAATGAGTTTGTAACGCCACGCCAGCAGAGGGAGCCCTCGCCCGACCACTGTCTCAGCTCCGCTCCCTCTGCACTCACTTCCTGTTTGTTTAATATTTAAGGAAGAGCTCAGGCCATGCTTCAGGGCGAAGTATTGCCAGTTCCACTGCCTTACCAAGCGTATCCTTACCATTGTTTTTGTCTTGTTGTTATGATCTTTGCCTGCCTTTTGACCACTGCTTCTTTGGATTTTGGACTCTGCTTTGTTTGCTTGTTTTGGACTGCTCACTGTGTTATTGAACTTCTGCCTGCTCTCTTACCACGTCTTCTGGATTCACGCCATTGTATGTCGCTTGGATTGGACTGCTTTTCTGTTGCCAACTATCTGCCTGTTAATCGATTATGTCTTTGCCTCATCCTTAAATTAAACCTTGCACATGGATCCTAACTTCGCCCCAGCCTCCAAGTTACAGAGTTAAAACAACTCAATTCTTAAATATTTTTGGGCACGACTTAAATGTGCTATGTTCAGTCAACTTAAATTTGTAAAAATAACTTAATTTGTTTGGGACAACATGGAAGAATTGTGTTGAAACATGAGGCAGCATGGTGGCTCAGTAGTTAACTCTGTCACCGCAGCACAAAAATGTCACTGGTCTGAGCCCTGGCTGGGTCAATTGGCATTTCTGTGTGGAGTTTGCATGTTCTCAGCATGTTGGCATGGATTTCCTCCAGATGCTCTGGTTTCCCTCACAGTCCAAAGTCATGCGATATAGGCACAGCCGGATTAACCAATTGGCATTATGGGCACACTTGGGGCCCCTGTGAGGGGGGAAAAATGCAGATTTTAGAGTGTCTATTTAGGCTAAGTGCAAATAGAGCACCTCATTGGAATAAGCTTTTTGAGCGATTTCCACCCATCACTGTTTGATTGACAGATACAAATCTAAAAAGCGCAACCAAGAGTGGCGTAGCTTGTTATGCGCATGGCATCAACTTTTGACGTGAGCGATCATCAACCCAGTTTGAATCCGGCGTCTGATAAACTAATTTGTCCTCATTTCCCCATTACATGTCAAACTGGAAACACATTTGTTTTTAATAGAAAGGAAATATTTTTGTTTAAAAATCTAAATAATGAAAATGTGATATAGTCAAAAATGGCTCGTCGGTGTTTAATAAGGTTTAGCCTATTTCATATGTGTATAAACAGCATCTAAAGATTTATTTTAAACATTCCATAAACAGTTATTTTCCACCTGGTGTTAAATGTTAGCAACATCTTAATATAACTAATTTGTATTTACAATGAATTCCCTTTAAAATATGTAATTTTAGTACTGCCTCAGCAAACTTGATCAAGTATACTAAAAACCATTAAAAAACCTGTGTTTTAAGTGCTTTAAAAATAAATAAAATCTTTGTAGACTATATATATATATATATATATATATATATATATATATATATATATATATATATATATATATTCATTTTTATAACTCAACTATTGCGGTGCGTGTCTGGGTAGGGGGCCTTACAAGACAGTGTACCCAGGGGCCTCTGAGTTCTTAATCCAGGCCTGGCTATGGTGAATTGAATAAACTAAATTAGCCGTAGTGTATGTGTGGGTGTGTGAATGGGAGAGTGTATGGGTATTTCCCAGTACTGGGCTGCAGCTGGAAGCACATCTGCTTCGCAAAACTTATGTTGATTAAGTTAATGGTTTATTCTGCTGTAGCGCCCCCTAACGAATAAAGGGACTAAGCCGAAAGAAAATGAATGAATGAATGAATGATTATGTGAAACGTGCTGTTTGACTTATGTTATTATTATCATAGAATGCAATTATTGGATCCTTGTTGACAATTGAGTAAATATATGCCTGCCTTAGGAAAGAATTCTTTAGTGGACATACAGCCTTATGCTGGGTTGACACTAGATGCAAATTTAATTACTGTATAGATTACACACAGTCAACAAACACAAAATTTTGCTGGGTTGTGCAAATGACATGAAATGTGTGATTGCATTTGCTGCAAACACACACAATTCACCCCGATCGCATATTCCACTCAAGTAAAAACATTTGTGCAAGGCAAAAAGCATTCCACTAGTAATGTGGGTGACGCAAAGCTTCACTTCTGATGTGAATCCAGCATCACTGTACATCTGTTCTCTAATAGCAGAAGACTATTTACAAAGTCATGGGTGCTTAAAATCAGTATTAAATATGTCACATACTGTATACTGTAAGTGGACAGTCATATTTAGTTAATGACCACAGTAGAAAAGTTTATAAAATGTTCTAAAAATGTGTATATTTCTCCCAATATCAGCTAACATAAACGAGTCCCCCTTTCTCTTAAATCTTGGTTCATGCAGTTATTGTGCACATACAGAAGAGAGAGACGGGTTCTGTATAACGTCATGACATTTTTGTAAATGTCACTTTTCTATTATTTCACAATTTCAAACTTAGAGGGAGCCAGATGAGTGGTCAAGCTTGTTGACATGGGGGCACTGGCCAGAAAATGCAACCATTTGAAAACATTATGCAACACAAGCTCGTTGTAATGCATCAGCCAACAATTTTGCGAAACTGGAAAAACATACTTCAGTAAACATTTGATCACAGTTTCTAGATAAAATGAATGCTATTAGTTTCTTTTCACTCTAAGTAGATATACATGGACATATTATTGACCAATGCAGGATTGTGTACTGTCTCTATATGGACAACTTTTCTGGTGTGGTCAGTTTGATCAGTAGCAATAGTATCTGGATGCCGTCTTTATGATGCAAGCTGAGATTGTATATTACAGTGGATTTCACTTAGGATGCATGGTTGAAAGGTATCCAGAGAAATGTATTTTATGTATCATATGTCTTAGGAAATGTATTTTATGTTTTTGAAAGTATTACAGTGCATCTGGAAAGCATTCATCGTGCTTCACTTTTTCCACATTTTTTATGTTACAGCCTTACACCAAAATGGATTAAATTAATTTATTTTTAATTTCTACACACAATACCCCATAATGATAATGTGAAAAAAAGATTTTTAGAAATTGTTGCAAATTTATTAAAAATAAAAAACCTAAAAAAAAATCATTGATTTTTTAAATTATTATTATTGATCATTCTTGAGATGTTTCAGCAGCGTAATTTTACCTGTGGTCAATTCAGTTGCTTGGACATGATTTGAAAAGGAATACACCTGACTATATAAGGTCCCAGGGTTGACAGTGCATGTCAAAGCACAAACCAAGCACGAAGACAAAGGAATTGTCTGTAGACCTCCGAGACAGCATTGTCTTGAGGCACAAGGCTGGAGAAGGTTACAGAAAACATTATGCTGCTCTGACAGTTCCAGCACAGTGGCCTCCATCATCCGTAAGTGGAAGATGTTTGGAACCACCAGGACTCTTCCTAGAGCTGTTCAGCCAACTAAGCTGAGTGATCGGTGGAGTAGGGCCTTAGTCAGTGAGGTGATCAATAACCCGACGGTCACTCTATCTGAGCTCCAGCATTCTTCTGTGGAGAGGGGAGAACCTTACAGAAGGACAACCATCTGTGCAGCAATCCACAAATCAGGCCTGTATGGTAGTGTGGCCAGACGGAAGTCACTCCTTAGCCTGGAAAGGCATCTAAGGACTCTCAGACCATAATATACAATATTCTTTGGTTTGATGAGACTAAAATTGAACTCTTTAGAGTGAATACCAGGCGTTACATTAGGAGAAAACCAGGCACCGCTCATCACCAGGCTAATACCATCCTTACATTGAAGCATGGTGGTGGCAGCATCATGCTATGGGGATGTTTTTCAGCAGCAGGAACTGAAAGACTAGTCAGGATAGAGGGAAAGATGAATGCAGCAATGTACAGAGACATCCAGAATGAAAACCTGCTTCAGAGTGGTCTTGACCTCACACTGGGGTGACAGTTCATCTTCCAGCAGGACAATGACACAAATCACAAAACATCAATGGAGGGGCTTCACAACAACTCGGTGAATGTCCTTGAGTGGCCCAGCCAGAGCCAGATCTAAATCCTATTGAACATCTCTGGAGAGATCTGAAAAGGGCTGTACATCGTCACTTCCCATCCAACCTGATAGAGCTTGAGAGGTACTGCAAAGAGGAATGGGCAAAAAGTCCCAAAGACAGGTGTGCCAAGCTTGTGGCATCATATTCAAAAAGACTTGTGGCTGTAATTGCTGCCAATAGTGCATCAACAAAGTATTAAGCAAAGGCTGTGGATACTTATGTACATATGATTTTTTCAGGGTTTTTTTATTTTTAATAAATTTGCAACAATTTCAAAAAATCTTTTTTCACATTGTCATTATGTATGGTGGCCGAGAGAGCTTAACGTGCTGCAATTTAAGAAAGCACATGCAATAACAAAAAACACCAGCAAATTAAGAAACGATCTTCATCAATTTGACAGCACACCTTTTGCAAATTCTCACAACACAGACAACGGAAGAAACACGCAGCAAATTGGTCAAAACACAAACAACGGA
>CAIGQQ010033138.1:4436-18721 GCA_903798035.1 Danio albolineatus
TATATATATATATATATATATATATATATATTTGTAAACCGCTTACTAACGTCTATTAACGTAAAGTTAATGCTTAACAAATAATGAATTAACTATTTGCTAATGCTTAATAAATTATTCATAGTGTGTAGTTATAGCAGTACCGTTTTTTTTTTTAAACTCTTAAGTCAGCAGCAGCCCAGACACACATTTCCACATGGGTCATTAATTTTAAATTTAAAAAATATATAATAAAGATTATGATTCAGTTTTACTTATCATCAATATATTTCTTTCAATATACAGTTCAATTTGAGGATCATGTCTCCCACTCCAATGCTATAAAAGGTTTGTTGTTGTTGATTCAAAAAATCATTTTGCCTCAAACCCATTTGAACTCAACATTAAGGCGTATGATCTAATCATACTTATAATTGGAGATGTTGCATAAGAGAGATTCCAGTGCGAGGAGGCTATTCAGTGCATCCATTCACAGGGCAAAAAAACCCAGACGTCTCCTCACACTGACACCAGCTATATTTACCTTTGTCCTGCTTAAACATGTTTGCACTTGAAACAACCTATTGCAATAGCGGCGGATTAGCAGTTGAGATACTGCACGTCTGTAAACAAGAGCAGCAAAGGCTTAAACTCGGCTACATTTTTCATGGTACATTTGTTGCTATTGAAACAGTTTGACTCGAGTTCACAGTCGGGAAGCCCTTGGCCTGCAGTTCTGCTCTAATTGTGTCTCAAGTTAATGGGCAAATAAAAGCACCACATGCTGCAGACATCTGGATTTGTCAATGTAAAGAATGGAGATAAACACACGTGTATATTCTGGCTTTCGCCCTTTTGATGTGTGAACCCGGTGCAGCTGCCCGCTTGTTTTAAAGACTTAATGAAATGGCACAAGAACCATTCGCTGACCTCTGCTTATGTGTTACGCAGCTCATATGAAATTATGATTTAGAATCAAAGAGACTAAATAAAGCATCCGCAAATAACATGTTCGGGAAAAAAAACAGAGAAGGAATCCACCAAGAGCAAGACAATGCAAACAAATACAAAACTAAAATTTGCATTAAAAAATTATTTTTTTAATATTCAATTCAATTCATCTTTATTTCTATTCAATGCAGATTGTGTCAAAGCAGCTTCACATAGATAATAGTAAATTGAAACAGTCAAGTTTTTAGTGTTGAAGTTCAGTTTAGTTCAGTTCATTGTGGTTTAATATTCACTGCTGAGAGTTCAATCACTGAAGAGTAATCCACCAATGGGCAGCTCCACAAGTCCCGAACCACGCAAGCCAGTGGTGACAATGGCGAGGAAAAAAACTTCACCAATTGGTGAAAGTGAAGGATTAAAATCCTTTGAGAACAACCAGGCTGGACACGACCATTTCTCCTATGGCCAAACGTCTTGTGCAGAGCTGCAGTCTTGGTGCCGGAGGCTGGAGAACGCTGGACCTCCATCGTGGAGAGGCTACAGGTCCTTTATGATCAATGTGAGGACGCATCTGTCACTGGGGTCTTACAGAGATTGCCTCATGCTCTACACTCCTCCATGACCACCACAGCAGCTGCTCAGGATACGGCCTGGTCCAGGATTATGGAAAACTTGAGAATAATAATAAAAAAGACTAACATAAGTGCAAATGCCGTTTATTAATTATAATGTCTTTTGGGAAGTGTTCCCGGCTCTGTTGCCCTAGATAATGCAGACTAACGATCCTTTCGAGCAGTGGTTCTCAAACTGTAGTACGTGTACCAGTAGTGGTACGCAGGCTTACTTCTAGTGGTACGTGGTACGCTGAATAATTAAAGTTAAAAAATGAACACACTTTTAACCCTTTGATGCGTACGATAACACAGATGTGATCAGTGATTTTATTAGGCTAAACCTTTTATTTTCAATTTTCTAATGTTTGTTATGTATTCTTTCATTTGAAGCTATTTTCCTCCATGTATTTGTAATGTTGTTGGGGACGTATCCTATATTTTTATATCCCAATGTTGAAAAGTATAGTTTAATCACTTGCTATTCTGACACACAAAGCCTACTCTAACACGCAGTAAGCAGATCTAATTTCTAATTTCTCTGTTTAAACTATTTAGAATGTTTAATGTGGCAAATAAATAATAATAATACTAATAAATATTTACAATAATAAGAATCCGCTACGTTTTTGAACTGTGCAGGGCTGTAGCTGCTTAATTATGCCTACTATGCTACTGTATTTCGATGCTTTAGAGGATTTGGATTTCAAGAGCGTTTGTGTTTTATGTGTATGCTAATGCAAAGAGATGTGTCTTTAATCTAGTTTTAAACTGTGTGTCTGCTTCCCGAACTGTGCTAGCAAGGCTGTTCCAGAGTTTAGGCACCAGATATGGGAAAGATCTACGGCCTATATAGTTATACTTGCCAACACTCTTAAAAAAAATAAAAGTCCTTTGGCACTATTTAAGTTTGTCGATGAAACACTGGACTGTTTACCCAAAAGTGAAAATTTAATCACCTTTCAGTTTCTTCAATTGAACACAAACACAAAACATGATATTTTGAAAAATATTTTGAAGCAGCCACTGGCATCCATAGTTGAAACAAAACAAACAACCAAAAAAAATACTATAAAAGCTAATAGCTGTTTTTCCAGAATTCTTTAGCTTATCTTCCAACTGGATAAAGAAACTCTAATAGGTTGTGAGCAAGTCAAGGATAAATAAATGATGCTAAACTTTTTATTTTTGGTGAAATATCCCTTTAAATAAGGATTAAAGTTGATGAATAAATCATAGATTCTTGATGTTATTGCATTTTGACAAAATATCCCATATGATAGTAATGTTCATGACTTTCAAAATTTAAAAACAAACAACTAAACAAATAAGTAAATACTTTCAATCTCACTTGCTTAATTTAACAGTAACTTTGTATCTTACAATTCGAATGTTACCTCACAATTTATGCCCTGTTCACACGAACACGGGTATTTCAAAACAGTACTTTTTTCTACATGGTTTCATTGTTGTTCACACAAAATTGTCAGACTAAAACTGAAACTTTCTTATAACGCCCTCCAACCAGGGTGATTTTTTTTTTTTTTGTAAACGCCGGGTACAGTGTGATCTTGTGGACACTGGAGGTTTTTGGATTGGCTAACTTGACTGGGTTCACACCAAACATTGAAGATGCAAATTTCTGCACATTCACGGCAAACACATCATATATTTAGTGCCGTTCACCTGCGGGACGGTAATCTACCTTTGATTTCACATTTGCATTAATTTGTATGCAACTTGTACAAATACTTAATTTCCTGTTTAGTGTGAACCCACCATAAAATTATCGCCGTCTGTTGATTCGGCATGCCCTTAACATGTATCACAGTGTGTTTTTGCATTTTCATGTGGAAGGAAATTAAAAATAAAAGCGGGAAAAAAACCCGTTTATAAAAAAAGTTTTGTATGGATGTGTACGGACATGGCCTTAGATGTGTTCTTCCTCCTCACTAAACATAATTATGTTTTAGCATTAAGACACAAACTGAAAATTGCAAATAAAAAATAATAATACTTCTGAAAAAAATGATAACTTTGTCACATTTGTAGGAGGCTGAACATTCATAGTAGGATTTGTTGTAGTCAGTCATGGGACATGTTTTTTAATACCCTCAAAAGCTTATCACACATCTCCCATTAATCTGACTATAAGAGAAGGTCAGTTTTTTTGTGTGTGTGTGTGTGTGTTTTTTTTTTTGGAGTGGGAAAATAAATAAATAAAAATCCCATTTAATCCAAAGCTGCTTAAAGTTTAATGTATAGACTACAGCATTCCAAAATGTGCTTTCCCTGGGAATCCCATGACCTTGGCTTGCTAGCACTGTGTTCAGCCTGTTGAGCTGCAGGAATTGAGCTAAACTCAGCTGCAAACCAGATTGCACAATTTGACCCTAAAGTCGTGTACAAGCACACGTGCACACACACACACACACACACACACGCAAACAGAGAAACAGAAAAACTTCCAAAATCACATGAAACTGACAGAATGTATTAGTCACACTTTACAGTAAAGTCCCCTTGGTTAATGTATTTACTAACATGAATTAAGAAACACTGTAAAAATGCTGGGTTTCACACAATCGATTTGTGTTGGAACAACATGAAGGAATTAGGTTCACCTGTTAGTTTTTACAAATTTAAGAGAATTTAACATAAAACAATTAAGTTTTCTCAGGAAAACCTCAGGAAATGTGTTGTTTAAGCTAATTTAAAATAACTAGTTTGAACAAACAGCAAACATTTTTTTTTGGAGTAAAGAACAATACTTGTAAACCATTTATTAATCATAGTTCAACATGTGCTAATTCATTAATAAAATCCAATTCTTGTTAATATTAGTTAGTCCACTATCAATAAACAACTGTAAATTCATGAACTACAGTTAACACGGATGAATAAATACTGTAATAAATGCATTGTTGATTGTTTCATTATGTTAATAATTACATTAAATAATCGGACCTTATTATAAAGTGCTATCAATTTATGTAATCTAAAAATGTTGTGTATACAAAAAAATGGGAATAAGTTGTGACTCGACGTTCCCTTGAGGCTGATCTGTATCGAATCTTGCTATCCAGATCGCTGAGAAAGAACAGAAGAGATGTGTGTAAATCCCTCGCAGCGCAAATGTTACACTGGTACTACATGTTTCAGTTTTGTTGCTATTTGAAATGCTGAATTCTTTCCAGCAGAGAGGTGTTCAGAAGCGGATTCCGACACATCCTGCCCGGGCTTTGATGTTTTACCCATCTTTCCCTCTCTGTGGTTTTTCAAAGCTGCGCACATCCCTTTCCTCTTTGAATATCTCTCCTCTGTGGACAGTTTTGCTGTGAACACCTGTTTGAAGACTTAAAACCAGCATTCTTTATTAGCCTCATATTTGAGTGAAAGCTTTAACATTGAACTTTTCAGCAGCAGATTCAGATTGCAAGGAGATTCTGTTACTCCAAGTAGAGGTGAAAGGCAGTTGGGGACTGTTTGAAATTTAACCCTAGAACTACTCAGACTGTCGTTCTGACTGTTTTAAAATAATGCAATTTAAAATAAATAAATAAAGGGCGCCACGGTGGCCTAGTGGTTAGCACGTTCGCCTCACAGCAAGAAGGTCGCTGGTTTGATCCCCGGCTGGGTCAGTTGGCATTTCTGTGTGGAGTTTGCATGTTCTCCCCGTGGTTGCGTGGGTTTCCTCCGGGTGCTCCGGTTTCCCCCACAAGTCCAAAGACATGTGGCATAGGTGAATTGAGTAGGCTAAATTGTCCGTATGAGTGTGAATGTGTGTGTGTGTGGATGTTTCCCAGAGATGGGTTGTGGCTGGAAGGGCATCCGCTGCGTAAAAATATGCTGGATAAGTTGGCGGTTGATTCCGCTGTGGCGACCCCGGATTAATAAAGGGACTAAGCCGACAAGAAAATGAATGAATGAAAATAAATAAATAAAATCCATATAACCATTGTACCCTGACATGTCCTAAATGTGTGTATTCAGCCTGATCTCATGAGAAAACTTAAGCATTTTACGTTTTGCCAGTTAATTGGCTAATTCGTATAAATTCGTACAAGTTCAGTCGTACGAAACTGTTCGATTTAAAAAAGGAGGCGTGGCACCCAACCCACCCCTAAACCCAACCGTCATTGGGTGATGAGCAAATCGTACAAAATTGTACGAATTAGATTGTACGAATTCATACAAATTAGCCACTAAATGAAAATTTACAAATTGCTCTGAGATAGCGTTGGTGTATTACATTTGAACTTTTTTATTAGTGTATTGCAATTGGGAAACACAAAAGAGTTGCGAGTATTTCTACCTTAGTTGTGATGGTGAATTTGAACACACGCTTCAGCATCTGTGTTACAAACCCCTTTGATGTTAGTCTAGGGGAAAGTAGGGTTTGACATTTAGATAATTAAAATAAATGTATATCAACAGTAAATGAAGAGCAAAAGACAACCAAAGTAATACCAAAATGTGTGACTTTATTTGCAATACCCAAAGTAAACAAAAACAACGAATGAATCAAAATAAAGAAAAGGAAGGTAAGGCAAAAATGTACTATTTACAATATATACAACACAAAAGACGGGAAAAACAAGAGAGCTGGCAGAAGGGACGTGGGCGGCGCTACAGAAATGAAAGGAACAAAACCCAACAATATCTAACTCCCCAGAAGCATCTAACTAACTAAATGTATTAAACAAATTAAACGCGAAGAGTCTTCCGAGTCCTAACTATCTACTCTGTCTGATGAAAAAGTACAAGGGGTGGCGCTCGCCCCTAACCTAATGTACTATACATAGAGTAGACCTACGTGTTGCAATATGTATGTCACGTGTTACCTGTCCGCTTCGTTCAAGCCTCGTAAACACAGTGAATGAGATGGAATGTGAATGACGGACGGATAACGTGCACACAGAAACAGGCAACAACGAAACGCACAGTCAGATAGGGTTTTTTCATTTGCAACGCAACGCACTCAATACAAACACGAGAATAACAAGAAGGAGAAGAGAAGGGAAGGGCTGAACTAGGGTCTGGCACGCGCTTTTATTTCGGAAAGTCTTTGCCTACTGGAGATGATGTCAGAGTGACGTAACCGAGGGGGAAATGATTGACGGATGAAGTGACCAATAGCTGGAACCAGAGAATCTGAAAGCAGATACGGGAGAACAGAGCGAGAGAGAGAGAGAGAGAGAGAAACACAAATAGAACACAAATAACACAAATACGTAACAATCTGCTTCTTATTACATTGCCTGTGAATATGCGTGCCTGGGCTACCTTACAACTTTTTTTTTGCTAACAAAAACATAACATTCTGACATAACATTCTAACATAACATAAAAACATAACTTTACTTCAGATATCTTTCAAAACAGCATTTTCACTGTGATAAAAAACTCCTGAACTGGCGATCTGGTAAATCATACCCAATTATATAGTACAAAAAACAAATATTGTATTTTTAGGGTACTAACTTCATTGTATACGATGACAGACATGCAATGCTTAATTCTAAAATCCTAATAGAAGGTTAGATTATAATAATGACATGATAATATGTTGTGTTATGCATTGACCGCTATCGGTATTATAGTAGTTAACTCTGGTAGTTCCAGCAGTGTTAAAGCACTTGTTCACCCATTCCAATCTGCTTACCTACTGTATCTCATATAGTTCCAAACCTGTATCATTCAGGTGCATTTACATGACTTACATGACGTTTTGCATACAGATGATGTTGACATGAACATTATTTGTTCAGAGATCTGATACAGTCACTAAAAAGGCTGTATTATTCATGTCAGGCCAGTAGTTTGCGATGTTGCTTTGTAAAGAAACACCATAGGCCCTATCATACACCCGGTGCAATAAGGCACAAGATGTGTATGGCGCAATTCGTTGCTATTTTCAGATTAACGCAACAGTCATTTTCACATTTTGGTCTGAAAAGGAAGTGTCTTAAGGTGCTTTTTTTGGCATGGTGCTATTGTGAGAAACTGAAATCGACCGCACCATCGACCAACTAAAAGCTGGTCTAAAGTCCAGTGCAGAGCGCGTTGGTCACACACCTATGCGAACGCTTAGACATTGCTTGAATACACACAGGATGTACAGCAAAACACAAATAATTTTACTTATGAAAAAAAAATCTAAATTATTATTTTCTATATTCCATGCCCATACTTTTTTCAGTTTATTCATGACAATTAGCATTTGTATAATGTTATTATTGTTAGTAGTTTTATTTGTTATATGCATATTTATTATATTTGTTTTAATAAAAAACAAGTTTAGATTTGTCCAGCATTAAATAAATTCATTAGAACAAAAAATAATCAAGTGAATTGAACATAAAAAAAAATGTGTCGTTTCAGCTCATTTTAAATAATTCGTCACTTTGGAGTTAAAAGGTTCTTTTTGCGTTCTAAATGATTTTAAGATATTGAGCTTTAAAGTGTTTGCATTCCATATACTGTAGCAAAAGATATGTTTTGAACAGTTTGCTTTCATACATTAACATGACAGAGACCCTAAATGTACTCTAAATGTAAATTATCAAAATTAAATATAAAATTAAATTTGCAAATTGGGGTAAAAAAAACAAAACAAAAAACAGAAGCTTCTAACTCTGAAGTCATTTTCTGCTTGCATTTATAAGATTCTATCTGGCAGATCATTAATTGAAGCATTACTTTTCAACAAATACAATCAGTCTGATTATTAATTTAATTAAAAGAAAATTAAAATTGGTGCTGTTACAATATATTGATGCTTGAGAAAGTTACATTTGTTTCATGTTTTTGGATGAATATTATTTCTTGTTCAAGTTAAGCATTAATTAAACAAGGCTGTTGTAAAGCATTGATTAAGGCTGTGCTAAATATTTTGTCTAGTGCAGATGTTAACTATGTAAATATTATGGTAAAATTTATTGAATTGCATGCTTTATATGAATTATTAAATTATATTTATTGAATCAAGTATATAAAGTATTTGCTATTCAAGGCTTAATATCAGGTTTAAAGACTATTTAAGAAAACAGATCATGATCAAATGAGTTTAATAAACACTGAGAAATATTTCATTGACTATATATACACAGACATATTTCACATTTAATATATATATATACATTTATTTATTTTATTTATTTATTTATTTATTTTTTATTTGCTGCGGCATTATTTAGTCGACACAGATTTTGTGTTTCTTTCTGGTCTTTGTGGTTTGATCATGATTGCTCCTTGTGTGTGCATTCGAAATGCTGATTGGCAGATGCTGATTGCAGAAAGAACAATATAGAGCCAGAGTTATAAAGTCACAACATTATGAAGCTACACTGTAAAAAAAAATTATAATAATAAAAAAATAAAAATAATAATAATTTTACGGTTTGTTTAAGGCAATAAACCGGAAATAAACCATAAAATAATGGCTGTTAAATTACAGAAATTTACTGTAAAATAACAGAGGTTGAATTACAGAAATTTAGCAGAAATTTTAATTTAAGGAAATTTCTGTAATTTTATGTCCATTATTTTACACTAAATTTCTGTAATTTAACAGCTGTTATTTTACAGTTTATTTACGGTATAAACTGTAAAAATACCGATTTTTTTCCAGTGTAGAGTTCAAATTTGTAGACATAACCTTTTTTGTTTTAAGTCTAAAAATTACGTCTTAAAAGTTTATTTAAACTCTTAAAATTCAAACAACAAAAAGACATCACTAAATGTAAATAAGTTGTCATTTAATAAGAATCTGTGAATAACTCAATTTTGACAAAAATGTCATGTAGAACCTTATAATTCTAATGTGAGGAAATAGTTTGAAGAAGCAACAAAAATAATTGGAGTGTATATTAAAAGTGCACGTACCAAGGCATTTGTTTACCTAGGGATGTTATTTTAGCATAATATTGATAGAATTTCCATTTGAGAAACTCATAAATGAAAAGAAAATATCCAGTAATGAGAGTGATAGATGGTAATGTGGGTGGTGGAAAGTTGTTCAGGGTCTTACTGAACAACATCTCATGGTTTATTTTTGAGCTCATTCCAATAAGGGGTCTGAGAGTCTGTTTCAATCATAATACAGCATGACTGACGTTTTAAGAAACAAGCGTTTGAAACCAACAGTTGCCGTGTTCCCTCAGACCCCTCACCTCCTGTGTCATTCTGTGCCTCTGTCTTGACTGTTGATCCCTGTCTGCCGGACCCCCCATGCTGAGGGCTCGCCGCGGCGTGTTGCTGTCAGAGTGTGTCTGTGTGCAAGCTGAAGGACGTGGATCCTTGCCAGCATATTTCATCCGTGCCCCATATCGTCCAGATCCAGCTGAAGGCAGGAAAGCTTTGTCCCCCAGACCCACCATCTGCCACAGGGCTCCCGTTCCTTTAACCCTCCCTATAGACACACCACTGCTAACCTCCACCCACAGGCCTGCTCACAATCTGTGCTATACTTACTGCTAAGTTCTTGTTTACTTGTCATTTAGGAGTAAAAACAAAAATATAATATCTGAGCTGTGTTCTACGGTTTTCATCTCAATGACAAAATAATATGACACAAATGAGAAAACAGCAGTTGAGAAAGCATATTATTCTAGCTGCTTTCAAATAGAATTATCCTTCTGTTTTATTCTAAAGCATTTAGAACCACATCTGCCTGTTTCCTTACTGTCAAGGACAGTATTTTAAAGGTGTTCACCAGCTGAAGTCAAGTTTTCTGGAAAGTTTAATTTGGCAAGCTGTTTATGCTTGAAACAAACTCCAAATGAACTTTGTTTTGGCTTGATTTTAAAGACATAGTGGGGCAGTGGGTAGCGATGTCGCCTCACAGCAAGAAGGGCACTGGTTTGAGCCTCGGCTGGCTCAGTTGGCATTTCTGTATGGAGTTTGCATGTTCTCCATGTGTTCACGTGGGTTTCCTCCAGGTTTCCCCCTCAAGTCCAATGACATGTGCTATTAGTGATTTGGGTAAGCTAAAATTCTGTCTGTATTGTATGTGTGTGAATGAGTTTGTATGGGTGTTTCCCAGTGATGGGTTGCAGGTGGAAGGGCATCCGCTGTGTAAAACATATGCTGAATAAGTTGGCGGTTCATTCCACTGTATAAAATAAAATAAAATAAAATAAAATAAAATAAAATAAAATAAAATAAAATAAAATAAAATAAAATAAAATAAAATAAAATAAAATAAAATAAAACGAAACGAAACGAAACGAAATGAAATTAATAAAAAAAATATAAAAAATACAGCAAAACAATGCTAGCTAAAATGCTAAGGCAGGTGTGTCCAAACTCGGTCGTAGAGGGCCAGTGTCCTGCATATTTTAGTTTCAACCCTAATTAAACAGACCTGGACCAGCTAATCAAGCTCTTTATAGGTATACTAGCATTTTCCAGACAGGTTTGTTGGAGCTAAATCATACAGGACACCGGCCCTCCAGGACAGAATTTGAAAACCGCTATGCTAAGGCCTCAGCTAGCTAAAATGCTAAGGTAACAGCTTTACCTTTATTGTTAATTTTGTGTTTGCAAACAAAATATTTGTATAATATGTCACTTTTAACTAAATAAATTATGTTTAACGTATTTGTTGAAACTTGTTTAAGTGGTAAAGGAAAGAAAAAAGTTATTTCTGTCTGCAGAGGAAACATAAAATTATAGTAATAAAATTAGCATTAGCAAAAAGACCAAATATCAATAAAATCCCTTCTATTTCAATAATATCAAATGAAACAACAACTCTGGTTGAGTTCAATAAAAAATCTAATATCACAGTATTTCATCAATGTCCTGACCTTTTTATCTTATAATGTCAGTAAAATTGATTAATATCACTTATATATAATACTTTTATGATAAATATCTGGTACGACACAAAGACAGAAGTGCTTACAGGTTATTTTTAATTATTCATTCATTTTCTTGTCGGCTCAGTCCCTTTATTAATCAGGGGTCACCACAGCGGAATCAACCGCCAACTTATCCAGCATATTTTTTACGCAGCGGATGCCCTTCCAGCCACAACCCATCTCTGGGAAACATCCATACACACACATTCACACTCATACACTACGGACAATTTAGCCTACCCAATTCACATATACCGCATGTCTTTGGAATGTGGGGGAAACCGGAGCACCCGGAGGAAACCCACGCAACCACAGGGAGAACATGCAAACTCCACACAGAAATGTTAACTGACCCAGCCGGGGCTCAAACCAGCGACCTTCTTGCTGTGAGGCGAACGTGCTACTCACTACGCCACCGTGGCGCCTAACTTTAATTATGTCCCAGAGAATTATAAAAAAAAATACATAGCTCTACCATTTGAAATAGGTCATTTACAGTTACACTGACTGACAGTATTTAGACAGCAGAGGCAAAGTGTGTGCTAGTAGAGGCGTGATACTGCCATTATGTTAGCTGACCAATCAGAGCCTCTTGAGGGCAGGCTTTCAGAGAAACTAGGAAATATGACAATCGTTTTCATGTTAACTGAGTAGCTGTATATAATCGAAATAATTTGTATAAACAAATATTGGGATTTTCTACAAATGAAGGATAAGCACACATTGCTTTGCACCCCATAAACACAACCAAGTCTTAAAAATACACTCTAGACCACCCCTTCAAGAAGATAGAAATGCTGAATTTATCAAAAGTAAAATAAAGAAGTTGGCCAGTTTTAATTACATTAGAATGGTGTGATAATATCCATCACATACAACAATAGTATAAACAATATGGCAAAATATGTATTATCACATTCTGTAGTACAGGGGTCACCAACCCTGATCCTGGAGATCTACTGTCCTGCACATTTCAGTAGCAACCCATATCAAACACACCTGCCTGTAATTATCAAGTGCTGTTCAGGTCCTGATTAATTGGTTCAGGTGTGTTTGATCAGGGTTGGAGCTGAACTCAGCAGGAAGGAAGATCTCCAGGAGCAGGGTTGAGCACCCCTTCTGTAGAATATATTGTCATACCATACACCTACAATAAACCATGTGTGGTGCATTTAGGGATATGATGATGACTAACTGTGGGTTTTATTGCTCTAGGTGAAGACATTTGACGTTTCTTATAATGTCTGTTTGGGTGGTAAACCATGAGCATGAGTGTTACAAGTCTATCCATGCCACTTTTTTATTTAATATTTAGTATTTTCACTTGCCTCACGACATGTTTTGATAGTTCTCATTGTGCGCATCACGTGGCCAACATTAATCATGGAAACGTAGAGGGTTGTCTCCAGTGCGGATCCTCCGGAACCAAAGCTGAGATACAGCAGTCACATTTATCATTCTTTTATCTGAATCACGCTTTGCTCTGAGTTTCAGTGTCAGAGCTGTCAGGAATCCCTAATCAGCTAGATAAGGATCAGCGGGAACGAGTCTTTCCTCAGCTTTCATCCTCAGACAGGCTGCATGTGACTAATAGCAGGTTAGTCAGGATGAGTCCATTGAGTCATACATGTTTGCCAAGCTGCGACTGGCCTAACCCTACTCAACACAATGACATGCACGCTAACTATAAATCATGACACAACTACTGCCGTCAGACCACAGTGGAGAGGAAGTTTTCAGGCTCTATACCCCGTCACAATGCACTGTTTCTTTGTGGGATTTCGCTAGATTTGTATTCAAAGAAATGGAAGTCAAAGGGAAAGACGATGAAAGGGAAAGATCACGAGCTTCTTGAGACCAGAGCTCATCCTGTCTGTAACCTCAACACTATATCTATCTGTCTATGCTATTCATCACTCTATATATTTATTTGTCTGATGATCTATCTTTATGTCTTTGTTCTTTCGGTTTATCAAAGAAGCAATCTATCATTTGCTTGTTCTAACTGTCATTATATCTATAAATCTGTAGTTAGTTCTGTAAGTCTATACAACAGAGTTATATATCTGTTGATATCTCTTTTATCCAACCACTCACCCACCTGTCCATTTCTCATATCTATCTCACAGTCTAAATGTATTCCCCATCCATCTATCCATCCATCCATCAATCCAATGTTTGTTATTATAATAAAGATTATTCTTATTTTTTTTTTATTATTATTATTATTATTATTATTATTTGTTTGTTGTATGTATGTATGTATGTATGTATGTATGTATGTATGTATGGGTGCCCATTCCCAGAAATGGGTTGCAGCTGGAAGGGCATCTGCTGCGTGAAACAAATGCTGGATAAGTTGGCGGTTCATTCCGCTGTGGATTATTAAAGGGATTAAGCCGTAAAGAAAATGAATGAATGAATGAATAATTATTTTATTTAATTATTTATCTATGAACCTAATAAAAATAGCATTTTGTTTTTTAGGGAAATTATATATCATAAGAAATATTGTTATCACAATAACAGCATTATCGAATATTGCATATTTTCCAGTATCAGTCACCCCTGGGTTTCTTTTTTTTCTGTTTTTTTTTTTCATTTAATTTAAAGAATACTCAAATTTTAGGAATGTTTATATTTGCACATATGCCCATTGCACATCACATATATACATTGTAAACGAAATCTGTAATTTTACGGGTTATTTCTAGCAGCTGGGGTGCGTGGGAAAAAAAGTAAAATAACAGTAATTAAATTACAGAAATATATCGTAAATAACTGTTATTAAATTACAGAAACTTCCTTAAATTTTAATTTCTGGTAAATTTCTGTAATTTATTATCTGTTATTTTATGGTATATTTCTGTAATTTATT
>CAIGQQ010033139.1:0-10540 GCA_903798035.1 Danio albolineatus
AACTAAAAGCCATACCTCTTGTCAAAGCTACACCTAGTTTTTTTTTTTCTTATCGTAATAACAAAAAAGCTTTTAATTAATCCTTGGTTAGACTGATCATATATAAATAAATTACCTGGTTGAGATGTCAGTAAGATTAATGGAACAACCAACAGACATACTATTTATGTAAATTGCATTATTACTCTCTGTAAACTCGAGACCTTTCTAATGGGTTTTGCTCACCTTTCAGGCAGGAAGCCACAGCACCCAGAGAATAGAGATCAAATGTGCCGGAGGTTATTTCACATCGAGATCTGGACCTTGGAGTCTTTAGCCTTCCTGTGCATTGGGGTGGTAAATTACGGGGACAGGTAAGGGCCGCTTTACTGCTTTGTTTCCAGTCAAGCCTGTTTCCAAACACACTGTCACTGGGACTGCTTTAAAAAGGCATTTAATATAAATGATCTGGCATTGATTGTGATGGATTGGTTATGCAGAGACACCTTGCCTTCAAGGGCACCGAGGGATAAGCCATCATTCTGGACTGTACCATCCCAGCAGAGTCCAATGTCACCTGTACCTGTAATAACATACCGCACAGTTCTAACAACAGGTTCTTACCCGCAAAGCATCCAATAATGCCTTTAATAGGTGTCCTTTAACATTTTTATAGTAACACGTACAGTCACCCCATTACTTTCAATGAGAAACCTTTGACGGCGATACACTTGGTCCTTATGGAACTCATTTTTCACAATATCCTGACAAATTTCATCTAAAATGTATCCACACATATTTTATTGAATTTTATTTATTTATTGGTAGGCATGAACTGAGCTGTAAAGCGTTTGAAATTGCAGAGATGATAATATTTTGAATATAAAGAATTTTCTATATATATTTTGAACTATCGATTGCATTTTCTGCACTTGAGCTCTAATGAAGTGTTTTTTGTTGTTGTTGTTTTAGTTGGTGAACCATAAAATAATCAAATATGGTGCTTTGTACATTGAAAAAAAATGAATTATTGGAAATTGCTGCAAACAATTTATACACTTTTTTATAAAAATGTGTGATCACTTATTAAACTAAATAAATCATGTTCCAACTTAATTTTATGTGTTACCCAAGTTTTGAATTTTAAGTCAGTTTAACATAACATAAGTTCAATGGACTCATAAGGTTAATTCGATTCAGCTTAAAAAAAAATAGGGTAACCAGGATTTAGTGTACAGTATAAGCTGAATTTAAACAAAGTTGAACATTGCTCAGTTTAATCTGTTTAAATTCAACCCATATAAATAGGTTTCAACCACTTACCTTAAAAAAATGTAAATCCAGTGAATCTTTAATTTATAGTTTAATTGCACTTTCAGACACTAAAGTGATAAAACTGTTTTATAATTCAAAGGAACTACGCATTGTAATGCTTACTAGATTTTGTTCCATCAGTGCAGTAAACCAAAATATGTTTATCTAATTTTTAGGTTAACTTGAAATAATAAGTTTTTGCTTTTTGGTAAGGTGCCAGAGTTAAAGATTTAATCTAAAAAGTAAAATTAACTCATCATGTACTCACCCGCAAGTCTTCCTACTGCATGTGTACAGGTATATGACTTCATTTTCAGTTGATCACTATTGGAGAAATTATGATAATAATAATAATAATAATAATAATAATACTAATAATAATAATAAAACGAATAATAATAAGAAGAAGAAGAAGAAAAAGAAGAAGAAAAATAAATTTTCCTTGGGCTTAGCCCCTTTATTAATCAGGGGTTGCCACAGCGGAATGAACCACCAACTTATCTAGCATATGTTTTACACAGCGGATGCCCTTTCAGCTGCAACCCAGTACTGGAAAACACAGACATACAAACTCACATTCAGACACACTCATACACTACGGCCAATTTAGTTTATTCAATTCACCTATACCGCATGTCTTTGAACTGTGGGTAAAACTGGAGCACCCGGAGGAAACGTATACGAACACTGAGAACATGCAAACTCTACACAGAATTGCTAACTGACCCATCTGGGACTCAAATATATTGCTGTGAGCGGCAGTGCGAACCATTGAGTCACCGTGCAAGTTTCCTTTTTGGGTGAACTATCCGTTTAATATGCAGACCAGTGGCAAAATATAAAATGAAATAAATATAACTAGTGCTAAACCTCAGACAACGACATCTCTTTTGTTTTCATAGCCTATTCAAGAGTTCACACTAGCTGATGATTGATAACAAAGCTTGTTTGGCATGCTGTCCCGGGAGAGAGCCCTAAGCTTATGAGATCCTCGAGCCCTGGGCTCCCTCCCGTTTGCAGGGCGAGAGGAGAGTTTGAGCTCAGGTACTGTAGATCTCGATGAACTTCCACTGGCTTATTTCTAGCTAGTGACAGAACTGAGGTGAGGTGTACTCGCTAAGAGGTTGACTGTGGTCTCAATTTGTGTGTTCAATTTACTTAGGGTGCGTGTTATTTGTACTGTGGGAGGAAACCGGAGAACCCGCGCGAGCACAGAGAGAACAAGCGAAACTCTGCACAGAAATGTCATCTGGTTTAGTAGGGACTTAAACCAGAGGCATTCTTGCTGTGAGGCAACAGTGCTAATCACTGGACCCCCGTTTAGCCCATCTGAAAAGGAAGGAAAGTAGCGGAGGGTGGGTGGGATCTTCAAGACGAAGATGGTGAGATAAAAAAACTTTGGTTATTTATAGAGAGTTAGGAATCATCTGATTGGATAATCGATCATGAGCTGACGCTGGAACAGCTGAGAACAATCATAAGCATGTGATCCTCTCAAAATTTGTTTATAAATAAACTTCACTTTGTAAAGTTGACAGTTGCATTTCTTTACTTTAAGTGTTGAAGCAAAAGTCTACCACTGGAGAATCTAATGTTTTATGGATACTGTAAATCAGCACGTGTTTTTTCCTCCAATTATTTGAATATGTTTTTTTCCACTTAGATAAAGTAGAATGCTTAACCTTTATTGTTCTCCAGTATTTCACTGTTTGTACTTTTTTCACTGAATTGTTACATTTTTTTTGTTACTAAGAATTTTTTTCCACCAAATATTTATCATTGTTAGCAAAGGACACAATTTTTAAAGTAATTATAATATCCTATGTTGTTTGTTTGTATGAGGCAAACAATGTATTCACTATCATTGCTGAATAGACGAGTATTAACTGCCTCAAACATTGATTTATCGATCAAACATGAGCTAATTTGTTAGCAATAAGTGAAAATACAACACCAAACATAAACAATCCAAAGAAAGCCCCTATAACTTTCAGGTCACTTTGGCTGACCCTCAGTTGTACTTCTGTAGCAGTATTGCTGAAGTGTGATCTTTCTCTGTGTTTTGGCTCCAGTGTGCTGAATTTCAATAAACACAGCAAAGTGACCCAGCAGGACAAACCTGCAGACAGTGTAATAAGGCTCTGTTAGGATTAATGAGCTACCCACGGCATTATTTGTTATGTTATATATCTTATTGATTGCGTTGTCTTTGATCTTTGCATGGACTTTCTCGCAGAGCTCTTGTACGGTTTGTGTTCTTGGTAGACACCAAAGGTTGAGTGGGCAAAACATGCAGAGCATGATCTGCTTGAGGTCACACGGGCAAGACATTCATTTAGTGCATTAAGAAACTGCCAAAAGAAGGCATCATAAACGCTCCTGCAGTGTTCCAATTAAAATGAGCAAGGATGTCTGTGAAGTGTAAATGAGGAATAAGTTGTGTTTTCCATTACATCGTAATGAAAAGTCAATAATAATGATTTACTTAGCAGGGGGAAGTTCATAATGTGATAAAAAAGCATGCAGCTTTGGATCAGCAGGGAAAAATAACAAGCAAGTAAATGTTTGATGCAATAAGGAAGGTTCTGGTTTTACTTAACCATGCATCCAGTTGTTGCAAATGAGAAGTAAGTTTTTATCACACATACTAAAAGTTTGTATGCAACACAGGTTCATTGGGAAAATGTGCCCAGGGGTACCTTTTTGAGAACCAGCAAATTAGTGCTCGCTGGTACTTATGGTGGAATTTTGTGTGTAAAATGAACGCTACGGGCTGGTACTGCTGACTGCTTACCTCTGTAATGACAGCTTTTCCAGTGTGACTGGTTTAATCAGTTAGACTTGGGCATCAGACTTGAGACGTAAAGTCCACTGGGGTTCGAGTCCGGCAAAGGATGGTTCCAGAAACCAGGTAAAGCGAAACCCATAAAAGCAGTGGTGGGATTGTGGTGTATACATGGGTTTGTATTGTACAGTAGTGTGCTTTTGAAAACACCATCGATTGGTTTTAGGGAAGGAGGTGGGTGTGTCAGTTGATATCAAGCTGAAATAATATGCATGACAACAAGCCAACCAGATGCACGCAAGAAGGACATTAAGATTTCCAGAAATGTCCACAGTGGCTCCAGGTGGATTTACAAGAAATGGCATGTATAAGAAAACATGACCAAATTGATGTATTTGAGATTGTCAAAAATGTGCACGGTGCCCTCTAGTGGATTTGTGAAAACAAAAATAGCAAGAGGATGTAGTCCAGGATACTACAAAATGTAGCACTGAGCACATGTTTCCAATGAGCCTGTTCGTATAGGTGTTAAGATTTGGAAATTCTTGTTCAGAGCAGTTGATTTGTCTCTGAAGGTTAATACTGTTATTATCCGCTTGTTAATTGGTGACATATTGGTGACGTATGGAATACTTTTTCCGGGTCCAAGCTGCTACTCATTTAAATGAAGGAAATGTTCATTTATTGCCCCTTTTTAATCCTATCACACATTAAAGTGCATTTTAAATAAAATCATGATATATATATCGGAGTGGCTATTTGCACTAAGTGTAAATAGCCCGCCTTGTTGGCAAAGGCTATTTACACTAACTCCGCCCACGGTAGGTTTAACCAAGGTCAAAGCTGTCGCGACGTGCCCTGACGTGCCTCAATCGGGGTCAAATGCTGGTCAAATTAAGGCGCGGAGATTTGAATTTTGCGCGAGCGGAATCATGGGATCGGTTAGACGTTGATGCGGTGAAGCGAATCGGAGCGGAGGAACGCTTTAACCTGCTAATTTCTTGGTAAGTTCTGTTTTTAACTTTATTGCATTTTTTTAAAGTTCTATTATGTTTTTAACGGCCATGGATGTTACAAGTAGTATTATGTGTTTAGTTGGTTATTTCCACATCATGTAGAATGGTGTGTCTTGTTTTGTAACATTATGTTAATAATAGGGATGATAAGAATCATGATTTGCATCACTGAATTGGCATATCGCTGCGAAATACCATCGAAAAAGCTATTTATGTAACACAATGTGTTCTACCTGTATTACTTACGTTCACACAATATTGTATGTAACGTAAAATTGATTTCTCAAGTGCATTTTTCTAATCTCCACTGCTGCCATGCTTCCTATTCTAACTTTTAAGCATGTGACCATCTGATTTTTGAGCAAAATGAAATTTATATTAAGTTATTATAATTCTAAGATCGATTGTGTGCTGCATCCTTATTACTTTTTGCTTTGCTTTCCTGGTGAAAAACAGCATATGCTGGTGATGTAGATGCAGGTTTGCTCGTTTTGAGAACAGCATATAAACATGCCTTACCAGCACATGCTGTTTTTTAAATTTTATTTTTATTTATTTATTTATTTTTACACGCACTTCAATCAATGTGCATAAATTCCGCTTGAGGTTGAAGTTTTGAGATTCACATATTTAGTGAGTGTCTCTAAATATCAGTATGAGATTTCATAAAACCAAGTTTAAAGTGATCATATTAGTGTCAGGTATAACTTGCATCTTTTTATATTTTGTATATTTAAGGAAAAAAACTAAACTAAAATGATATTTTCACTACCAATGGTAGTAACTGGTGTTGATGTTTAATTGTTTTTCAGGAAATGAAGAATATACTGGGCGCCACGGTGGCCTAGTGGGTAGCACAATCGCCTCACAGCAAGAAGGTCGCTGGTTCGAGCCTCGGCTGGGTCAGTTGGCATTTCTGTGTGGAGTTTGCATGTTCTCCCTATATTCACGTGGGTTTCCTCCGGGTGCTCCGGTTTCCCCCACAGTCCAAAGACATGCGGTACAGGTGAATTGGGTGAGCTAAATTGTCCATGGTGTGTGTTTGTGAGTGTGTATGGATGTTTCCCAGAGATGGGTTGCAGCTGGAAGGGCATCCGCTGCATAAAACAAATGCTGGATAAGTTGGCGGTTCATTCCGTTGTGGCGACCCCGGATTAATAAAGGGACTAAGCCGAAAAGAAAATGAATGAATGAAGAATATACTGTTAAGTATCAGTGTATTGTTAGTTCCAGTTTACCTTTGAATGAATGGAATACTTGGGAAAATTTACAACTGAAAATATTAACATTGCATATTGTGATTTTAGGTAGATATATTTTCAACCTTTTCACTTATTAAGTTTATTTCCTCAATAATGAATTTATTTATTACTTTGATGCTGCTATGCATATATATTTATATTGCCTATTATTTGTAAATGTTCCAGTATGAGTAAAACAAATGTACAGTATATTAAAATCTTTTTATGTTACCTGGTAAGAAAGTCATCTATAAATGCATCATTAATTATTTACTGATCCATTAATATCTCAAGATAATGTCATACCGCCACCTACTGGGTGATTTTAATTTAATATCTGTACTACTTTTTATTCAATATTAAAGTTAACAATTTTATAATCTAATACTGAATAAAACTGTGTACTGATTGTACTGTAATAACTATTGATCTTGTTTCTTTTTGTTTAGGTTGTTCATACTTATCTGCGCATCCTGGCCTCAAAATCAGAGATTAAAGTGTTTGTCTTTCAGTGTTTCCTTGTGCAATTTTTGGAGGAAAAGAGACTATAAAACATGGGTATGTGATAAGGCATATATATTTTTATTGTTTTTTCTCTTTTTTCCATCTATAATCACTTTGGATATACAAATCTTTTTTTAAATAACTTTTATTTCACAGGTGCAATTTCAGGATTTCCAGTGGGCTTTACTACCAGTGTGCAGGTTCAGTCACCGGTTCTAAGTTGCTTTCAACATTCCAGAGCACAAAGTCTTTCTACCTAATTTACCCAAAAGTACAGCAAAGCAACGTGGATTCCTGTTCCATTGGTGGTATGTTTTATATGCTATACTGTGTTCAAGATTTTGTAGTGTATATTGGTTCGGCATCTGGGTTTTCAATCAGGCTTTAAGACCTCTTTTTCTTTCTAACAGCAGTTTCACAACGACATGAGTTTGTTTTTAAATATAAATTCGGGAGGGCTGGACATCGAGTTCAATTTATGTCATGCTACAAACTGCTGGGTCAAGTTGTGGTGTTTTTCTGCAAATGGTCAGTTGCCAAATAATTGATGATACTATGCAGAATTAAGCTTTTTATTATTATTTTTTTATTTATTTTGTTATTGTTTTTTTAGGGCAACACAGTGGCACAGTGGGTTGCACGTTCGCCTCACAGCAAGAAGGACGCTGGTTTGAGCCTCGGCTGGGTCAGTTGGCATTTCTGTGTGGAGTTTGCATGTTCTCCCCGTGTTGGTGTGGGTTTCCTCCAGGTGCTCCGGTTTTCCCCCACAGTCCAAAGACATGCGCTATAGTTGAATTGGGTAAGCTAAATTGGCCGTAGTGCATGTGAGTGTGTGCAAGAGTGTGTATGGGTGTTTCCCAGTGTTGGGCTGTGGCTGGAAGGGCATCCGCTGTGTAAAACATGTGCAGAATAAGTTGGCGGTTCATTACGCTGTGGTGACCTCTGATTAATAAAGGGACTAAGCCGAAAAGAGAATGAATGAATGAATGAATATTTTACTTTAAAATTAAATCCAAGGTGTGTAGCTGTTTTGGCTCATCTCAGATGAAATGGACAGTTCATCCAACAATGCAAATGTGTTGTTATTTACTCATCCTCAGGCCACAAGCTGTAGGTTACCTTGTACTCCAGTGGGACAGTAAAACATAGTTTTACCCATGGTTCTTGGGGATTCATATGATACAAATTGATGGTCAAAGCCAAATTAATCACCTACACCTTTGATGGTCTGACAGCGAGTAAATTAACTAATAAACTAGGTAAACTGTGTTTATAAAATTGTTTTCACATAAACATAAAATGTCACTTGTCTCTATACTTCAGGTGTTCTGTAGACATTTCTAGTGTTAGTCTAGTTGTAATGGTACTCTACACTGCATGTCTAGACATCTTTTTAGAAAATGTGATCACAGATAAAATACAGGTGCATCTCAATATATTAGAATGACATCGAAAAGATGATTACTTTCAGTAATTCAATTAAAAAAAGTGAAACTCATTATATAAGGATTCATTGCACACAGATTTATTTCAAGTGTTTATTTCTTTTCATTTTGATCATTGTGGCTTACAGCTAATGAAAACTCAAATCAGTCTCTCAGAACATTTGAATATTACTTAAGACCAATAAAAAAGGATTTGTAACACAAATGTTGGACTACTGAAAGGTATGAACAAGTACAGCAATCAGTTCTTGTTTTTATGATTTACTTCAGTAATGTGACATGACATGGAGGAAGTCGGTTTTTGGCACTGCTGAGCTCTTATGAATCCCAGGTTGCTCTAAGAACCTTCAGCTCTTCTGTGTTGTTGGGTCTGGTGTCTCACATCTTTCTGTTAACTAGATTATATGAGTCTTAGGTCAGGTGAGTTTGCTGGCCAATCAAATACAGGCATAACACGGTCCTTAAACCAGGTATTAGTACTTTTTGCAGTGTGGACAGGTGTCCAAGTCCTGCTGGAAAAATCAAACCTTTATGGAGATGCTAATTTGATTTTCCAGCAGGACTTGGCACCTGTTCACACTGCAATAAGTATGTGTTTTAAGGCTCATGGTGTCCCTGTATGTGATTGGCCAGCAATCTCCCCGACCAAAAACTCTTATGAAAGAAACTGTTGTGCATCGTGAAGAGAAGGATATGAGACACCAAATTCAACAATACGGAAGAGCTGAAGGCCACTATTAGCGAAACCTGGGCTTCATCAGCAGTGCCACCAACCGTCACATTGCTGGAGTAATTCATGCAAAATAGTCCTGAACAAGTATTGAGTGCTGTACATATTCATAGTGCAAGATTTCTATTTTAAATCCTCTTTCTTTTAATGGTTTTAAGTAACATTAATTTTCTGAGATTTCATTAGCTGTAAGCCACAATCATCAAAATAAAAAGTAAACAAATACATCAGTCTATGTGTAATGAATCTATTTATGAGTTTTACTTTTTTAATTGAATAACTAAAATTACAACCTTTTTTGATGACATTGTACAGTAATTCATTGAGATGCACTTTATCATATACTTTATATATGTAGAGCTGTGCATCGATGGATTACTCTTCAGTGTTTGGACTCTCAGCAGTGAATATTAAACCACACTGAACTGAACTGAACTCCAACACTAAAAACTGGACTGACACTGTTTCAGTTTACTATAACCTTCTATGTGAAGCTTCTTTGGCACAATCTACATTGTAAAACATTTTTCAGCTTATCACATCATTAGGCAAGCCTTCATCTTGTCATGAAAGATCACTGTTGCTTGTGTTGTTGGAAATTCCTAGCTCTCCACTGTAACAGGAGCAGGAACATTTTACTATGTTGTTGGTCATTTTAATGCAACATAATATCTAGAGACAACTAATTAACAAAAAAATCCATTGTTTTTCCCAGAATGCAGAGCGCTTGTAGCAGAAGAAAATAAATAAATTCACCAAGCAGAAAGACATAGATGTGTAAAATACATTAAACTTAAACTTACTGGAAGATTGCAAAGTGCTGAAGTGAGTTTTTCATGTTAATGTTTTAGCTTAATTTGTAGAGACAGCTGCAAGTTAGCCATTCATATGTCATATTGTTTTTGTTTGTTTTCCAGAATGGAGAGGCCTTGCAGCAGACAATCATGCTTTTCATGACAAGAATGACAAAAAAATAAATAAATTGTGTTTATTTTAAAATCTGTCATGTTTGTTTCTATAATTTATAATGATTCTATACATTTTAGAACAAATCATATAATCCTAACATTGTTATATCTATAGATGTCTTCAAGGATTGAAAATTATCCTACAGTCATTGATCCTGCACTTTTTTCACTGATTAGTATATTTTGTTTTAGTATATAGGTGTAGTGCAACATTTAGGTGTACCTTCTTTCAGCTCTTAGTGCATATATATCCCTTTTATTATTGTAGTATAAATATCTAACATTTACCTTCTACTTACATTTTGTTTAAATACTTAGTGTAAATAGCATCTACCATCTATTAACACTTAAGTGTACTGTAAACAGCATTTACTGTTTATTAGTGTAAATACCATCCTTTGACTAATTGAAAAACAATATTTAAAATGGTTTACACTAAGACTTGCTAAATAAACTATGCTTAATTTTTTTGTGTAAATAGCAGCATACTTTTAGTAACACTGCAATAGTGTCTACCTTCTATAAACACAGTGTAAATGGCATATATACATTCTATAA
>CAIGQQ010033140.1:0-10539 GCA_903798035.1 Danio albolineatus
AACTAAAAGCCATACCTCTTGTCAAAGCTACACCTAGTTTTTTTTTTCTTATCGTAATAACAAAAAAGCTTTTAATTAATCCTTGGTTAGACTGATCATATATAAATAAATTACCTGGTTGAGATGTCAGTAAGATTAATGGAACAACCAACAGACATACTATTTATGTAAATTGCATTATTACTCTCTGTAAACTCGAGACCTTTCTAATGGGTTTTGCTCACCTTTCAGGCAGGAAGCCACAGCACCCAGAGAATAGAGATCAAATGTGCCGGAGGTTATTTCACATCGAGATCTGGACCTTGGAGTCTTTAGCCTTCCTGTGCATTGGGGTGGTAAATTACGGGGACAGGTAAGGGCCGCTTTACTGCTTTGTTTCCAGTCAAGCCTGTTTCCAAACACACTGTCACTGGGACTGCTTTAAAAAGGCATTTAATATAAATGATCTGGCATTGATTGTGATGGATTGGTTATGCAGAGACACCTTGCCTTCAAGGGCACCGAGGGATAAGCCATCATTCTGGACTGTACCATCCCAGCAGAGTCCAATGTCACCTGTACCTGTAATAACATACCGCACAGTTCTAACAACAGGTTCTTACCCGCAAAGCATCCAATAATGCCTTTAATAGGTGTCCTTTAACATTTTTATAGTAACACGTACAGTCACCCCATTACTTTCAATGAGAAACCTTTGACGGCGATACACTTGGTCCTTATGGAACTCATTTTTCACAATATCCTGACAAATTTCATCTAAAATGTATCCACACATATTTTATTGAATTTTATTTATTTATTGGTAGGCATGAACTGAGCTGTAAAGCGTTTGAAATTGCAGAGATGATAATATTTTGAATATAAAGAATTTTCTATATATATTTTGAACTATCGATTGCATTTTCTGCACTTGAGCTCTAATGAAGTGTTTTTTGTTGTTGTTGTTTTAGTTGGTGAACCATAAAATAATCAAATATGGTGCTTTGTACATTGAAAAAAAATGAATTATTGGAAATTGCTGCAAACAATTTATACACTTTTTTATAAAAATGTGTGATCACTTATTAAACTAAATAAATCATGTTCCAACTTAATTTTATGTGTTACCCAAGTTTTGAATTTTAAGTCAGTTTAACATAACATAAGTTCAATGGACTCATAAGGTTAATTCGATTCAGCTTAAAAAAAAATAGGGTAACCAGGATTTAGTGTACAGTATAAGCTGAATTTAAACAAAGTTGAACATTGCTCAGTTTAATCTGTTTAAATTCAACCCATATAAATAGGTTTCAACCACTTACCTTAAAAAAATGTAAATCCAGTGAATCTTTAATTTATAGTTTAATTGCACTTTCAGACACTAAAGTGATAAAACTGTTTTATAATTCAAAGGAACTACGCATTGTAATGCTTACTAGATTTTGTTCCATCAGTGCAGTAAACCAAAATATGTTTATCTAATTTTTAGGTTAACTTGAAATAATAAGTTTTTGCTTTTTGGTAAGGTGCCAGAGTTAAAGATTTAATCTAAAAAGTAAAATTAACTCATCATGTACTCACCCGCAAGTCTTCCTACTGCATGTGTACAGGTATATGACTTCATTTTCAGTTGATCACTATTGGAGAAATTATGATAATAATAATAATAATAATAATAATAATACTAATAATAATAATAAAACGAATAATAATAAGAAGAAGAAGAAGAAAAAGAAGAAGAAAAATAAATTTTCCTTGGGCTTAGCCCCTTTATTAATCAGGGGTTGCCACAGCGGAATGAACCACCAACTTATCTAGCATATGTTTTACACAGCGGATGCCCTTTCAGCTGCAACCCAGTACTGGAAAACACAGACATACAAACTCACATTCAGACACACTCATACACTACGGCCAATTTAGTTTATTCAATTCACCTATACCGCATGTCTTTGAACTGTGGGTAAAACTGGAGCACCCGGAGGAAACGTATACGAACACTGAGAACATGCAAACTCTACACAGAATTGCTAACTGACCCATCTGGGACTCAAATATATTGCTGTGAGCGGCAGTGCGAACCATTGAGTCACCGTGCAAGTTTCCTTTTTGGGTGAACTATCCGTTTAATATGCAGACCAGTGGCAAAATATAAAATGAAATAAATATAACTAGTGCTAAACCTCAGACAACGACATCTCTTTTGTTTTCATAGCCTATTCAAGAGTTCACACTAGCTGATGATTGATAACAAAGCTTGTTTGGCATGCTGTCCCGGGAGAGAGCCCTAAGCTTATGAGATCCTCGAGCCCTGGGCTCCCTCCCGTTTGCAGGGCGAGAGGAGAGTTTGAGCTCAGGTACTGTAGATCTCGATGAACTTCCACTGGCTTATTTCTAGCTAGTGACAGAACTGAGGTGAGGTGTACTCGCTAAGAGGTTGACTGTGGTCTCAATTTGTGTGTTCAATTTACTTAGGGTGCGTGTTATTTGTACTGTGGGAGGAAACCGGAGAACCCGCGCGAGCACAGAGAGAACAAGCGAAACTCTGCACAGAAATGTCATCTGGTTTAGTAGGGACTTAAACCAGAGGCATTCTTGCTGTGAGGCAACAGTGCTAATCACTGGACCCCCGTTTAGCCCATCTGAAAAGGAAGGAAAGTAGCGGAGGGTGGGTGGGATCTTCAAGACGAAGATGGTGAGATAAAAAAACTTTGGTTATTTATAGAGAGTTAGGAATCATCTGATTGGATAATCGATCATGAGCTGACGCTGGAACAGCTGAGAACAATCATAAGCATGTGATCCTCTCAAAATTTGTTTATAAATAAACTTCACTTTGTAAAGTTGACAGTTGCATTTCTTTACTTTAAGTGTTGAAGCAAAAGTCTACCACTGGAGAATCTAATGTTTTATGGATACTGTAAATCAGCACGTGTTTTTTCCTCCAATTATTTGAATATGTTTTTTTCCACTTAGATAAAGTAGAATGCTTAACCTTTATTGTTCTCCAGTATTTCACTGTTTGTACTTTTTTCACTGAATTGTTACATTTTTTTTGTTACTAAGAATTTTTTTCCACCAAATATTTATCATTGTTAGCAAAGGACACAATTTTTAAAGTAATTATAATATCCTATGTTGTTTGTTTGTATGAGGCAAACAATGTATTCACTATCATTGCTGAATAGACGAGTATTAACTGCCTCAAACATTGATTTATCGATCAAACATGAGCTAATTTGTTAGCAATAAGTGAAAATACAACACCAAACATAAACAATCCAAAGAAAGCCCCTATAACTTTCAGGTCACTTTGGCTGACCCTCAGTTGTACTTCTGTAGCAGTATTGCTGAAGTGTGATCTTTCTCTGTGTTTTGGCTCCAGTGTGCTGAATTTCAATAAACACAGCAAAGTGACCCAGCAGGACAAACCTGCAGACAGTGTAATAAGGCTCTGTTAGGATTAATGAGCTACCCACGGCATTATTTGTTATGTTATATATCTTATTGATTGCGTTGTCTTTGATCTTTGCATGGACTTTCTCGCAGAGCTCTTGTACGGTTTGTGTTCTTGGTAGACACCAAAGGTTGAGTGGGCAAAACATGCAGAGCATGATCTGCTTGAGGTCACACGGGCAAGACATTCATTTAGTGCATTAAGAAACTGCCAAAAGAAGGCATCATAAACGCTCCTGCAGTGTTCCAATTAAAATGAGCAAGGATGTCTGTGAAGTGTAAATGAGGAATAAGTTGTGTTTTCCATTACATCGTAATGAAAAGTCAATAATAATGATTTACTTAGCAGGGGGAAGTTCATAATGTGATAAAAAAGCATGCAGCTTTGGATCAGCAGGGAAAAATAACAAGCAAGTAAATGTTTGATGCAATAAGGAAGGTTCTGGTTTTACTTAACCATGCATCCAGTTGTTGCAAATGAGAAGTAAGTTTTTATCACACATACTAAAAGTTTGTATGCAACACAGGTTCATTGGGAAAATGTGCCCAGGGGTACCTTTTTGAGAACCAGCAAATTAGTGCTCGCTGGTACTTATGGTGGAATTTTGTGTGTAAAATGAACGCTACGGGCTGGTACTGCTGACTGCTTACCTCTGTAATGACAGCTTTTCCAGTGTGACTGGTTTAATCAGTTAGACTTGGGCATCAGACTTGAGACGTAAAGTCCACTGGGGTTCGAGTCCGGCAAAGGATGGTTCCAGAAACCAGGTAAAGCGAAACCCATAAAAGCAGTGGTGGGATTGTGGTGTATACATGGGTTTGTATTGTACAGTAGTGTGCTTTTGAAAACACCATCGATTGGTTTTAGGGAAGGAGGTGGGTGTGTCAGTTGATATCAAGCTGAAATAATATGCATGACAACAAGCCAACCAGATGCACGCAAGAAGGACATTAAGATTTCCAGAAATGTCCACAGTGGCTCCAGGTGGATTTACAAGAAATGGCATGTATAAGAAAACATGACCAAATTGATGTATTTGAGATTGTCAAAAATGTGCACGGTGCCCTCTAGTGGATTTGTGAAAACAAAAATAGCAAGAGGATGTAGTCCAGGATACTACAAAATGTAGCACTGAGCACATGTTTCCAATGAGCCTGTTCGTATAGGTGTTAAGATTTGGAAATTCTTGTTCAGAGCAGTTGATTTGTCTCTGAAGGTTAATACTGTTATTATCCGCTTGTTAATTGGTGACATATTGGTGACGTATGGAATACTTTTTCCGGGTCCAAGCTGCTACTCATTTAAATGAAGGAAATGTTCATTTATTGCCCCTTTTTAATCCTATCACACATTAAAGTGCATTTTAAATAAAATCATGATATATATATCGGAGTGGCTATTTGCACTAAGTGTAAATAGCCCGCCTTGTTGGCAAAGGCTATTTACACTAACTCCGCCCACGGTAGGTTTAACCAAGGTCAAAGCTGTCGCGACGTGCCCTGACGTGCCTCAATCGGGGTCAAATGCTGGTCAAATTAAGGCGCGGAGATTTGAATTTTGCGCGAGCGGAATCATGGGATCGGTTAGACGTTGATGCGGTGAAGCGAATCGGAGCGGAGGAACGCTTTAACCTGCTAATTTCTTGGTAAGTTCTGTTTTTAACTTTATTGCATTTTTTTAAAGTTCTATTATGTTTTTAACGGCCATGGATGTTACAAGTAGTATTATGTGTTTAGTTGGTTATTTCCACATCATGTAGAATGGTGTGTCTTGTTTTGTAACATTATGTTAATAATAGGGATGATAAGAATCATGATTTGCATCACTGAATTGGCATATCGCTGCGAAATACCATCGAAAAAGCTATTTATGTAACACAATGTGTTCTACCTGTATTACTTACGTTCACACAATATTGTATGTAACGTAAAATTGATTTCTCAAGTGCATTTTTCTAATCTCCACTGCTGCCATGCTTCCTATTCTAACTTTTAAGCATGTGACCATCTGATTTTTGAGCAAAATGAAATTTATATTAAGTTATTATAATTCTAAGATCGATTGTGTGCTGCATCCTTATTACTTTTTGCTTTGCTTTCCTGGTGAAAAACAGCATATGCTGGTGATGTAGATGCAGGTTTGCTCGTTTTGAGAACAGCATATAAACATGCCTTACCAGCACATGCTGTTTTTTAAATTTTATTTTTATTTATTTATTTATTTTTACACGCACTTCAATCAATGTGCATAAATTCCGCTTGAGGTTGAAGTTTTGAGATTCACATATTTAGTGAGTGTCTCTAAATATCAGTATGAGATTTCATAAAACCAAGTTTAAAGTGATCATATTAGTGTCAGGTATAACTTGCATCTTTTTATATTTTGTATATTTAAGGAAAAAAACTAAACTAAAATGATATTTTCACTACCAATGGTAGTAACTGGTGTTGATGTTTAATTGTTTTTCAGGAAATGAAGAATATACTGGGCGCCACGGTGGCCTAGTGGGTAGCACAATCGCCTCACAGCAAGAAGGTCGCTGGTTCGAGCCTCGGCTGGGTCAGTTGGCATTTCTGTGTGGAGTTTGCATGTTCTCCCTATATTCACGTGGGTTTCCTCCGGGTGCTCCGGTTTCCCCCACAGTCCAAAGACATGCGGTACAGGTGAATTGGGTGAGCTAAATTGTCCATGGTGTGTGTTTGTGAGTGTGTATGGATGTTTCCCAGAGATGGGTTGCAGCTGGAAGGGCATCCGCTGCATAAAACAAATGCTGGATAAGTTGGCGGTTCATTCCGTTGTGGCGACCCCGGATTAATAAAGGGACTAAGCCGAAAAGAAAATGAATGAATGAAGAATATACTGTTAAGTATCAGTGTATTGTTAGTTCCAGTTTACCTTTGAATGAATGGAATACTTGGGAAAATTTACAACTGAAAATATTAACATTGCATATTGTGATTTTAGGTAGATATATTTTCAACCTTTTCACTTATTAAGTTTATTTCCTCAATAATGAATTTATTTATTACTTTGATGCTGCTATGCATATATATTTATATTGCCTATTATTTGTAAATGTTCCAGTATGAGTAAAACAAATGTACAGTATATTAAAATCTTTTTATGTTACCTGGTAAGAAAGTCATCTATAAATGCATCATTAATTATTTACTGATCCATTAATATCTCAAGATAATGTCATACCGCCACCTACTGGGTGATTTTAATTTAATATCTGTACTACTTTTTATTCAATATTAAAGTTAACAATTTTATAATCTAATACTGAATAAAACTGTGTACTGATTGTACTGTAATAACTATTGATCTTGTTTCTTTTTGTTTAGGTTGTTCATACTTATCTGCGCATCCTGGCCTCAAAATCAGAGATTAAAGTGTTTGTCTTTCAGTGTTTCCTTGTGCAATTTTTGGAGGAAAAGAGACTATAAAACATGGGTATGTGATAAGGCATATATATTTTTATTGTTTTTTCTCTTTTTTCCATCTATAATCACTTTGGATATACAAATCTTTTTTTAAATAACTTTTATTTCACAGGTGCAATTTCAGGATTTCCAGTGGGCTTTACTACCAGTGTGCAGGTTCAGTCACCGGTTCTAAGTTGCTTTCAACATTCCAGAGCACAAAGTCTTTCTACCTAATTTACCCAAAAGTACAGCAAAGCAACGTGGATTCCTGTTCCATTGGTGGTATGTTTTATATGCTATACTGTGTTCAAGATTTTGTAGTGTATATTGGTTCGGCATCTGGGTTTTCAATCAGGCTTTAAGACCTCTTTTTCTTTCTAACAGCAGTTTCACAACGACATGAGTTTGTTTTTAAATATAAATTCGGGAGGGCTGGACATCGAGTTCAATTTATGTCATGCTACAAACTGCTGGGTCAAGTTGTGGTGTTTTTCTGCAAATGGTCAGTTGCCAAATAATTGATGATACTATGCAGAATTAAGCTTTTTATTATTATTTTTTTATTTATTTTGTTATTGTTTTTTTAGGGCAACACAGTGGCACAGTGGGTTGCACGTTCGCCTCACAGCAAGAAGGACGCTGGTTTGAGCCTCGGCTGGGTCAGTTGGCATTTCTGTGTGGAGTTTGCATGTTCTCCCCGTGTTGGTGTGGGTTTCCTCCAGGTGCTCCGGTTTTCCCCCACAGTCCAAAGACATGCGCTATAGTTGAATTGGGTAAGCTAAATTGGCCGTAGTGCATGTGAGTGTGTGCAAGAGTGTGTATGGGTGTTTCCCAGTGTTGGGCTGTGGCTGGAAGGGCATCCGCTGTGTAAAACATGTGCAGAATAAGTTGGCGGTTCATTACGCTGTGGTGACCTCTGATTAATAAAGGGACTAAGCCGAAAAGAGAATGAATGAATGAATGAATATTTTACTTTAAAATTAAATCCAAGGTGTGTAGCTGTTTTGGCTCATCTCAGATGAAATGGACAGTTCATCCAACAATGCAAATGTGTTGTTATTTACTCATCCTCAGGCCACAAGCTGTAGGTTACCTTGTACTCCAGTGGGACAGTAAAACATAGTTTTACCCATGGTTCTTGGGGATTCATATGATACAAATTGATGGTCAAAGCCAAATTAATCACCTACACCTTTGATGGTCTGACAGCGAGTAAATTAACTAATAAACTAGGTAAACTGTGTTTATAAAATTGTTTTCACATAAACATAAAATGTCACTTGTCTCTATACTTCAGGTGTTCTGTAGACATTTCTAGTGTTAGTCTAGTTGTAATGGTACTCTACACTGCATGTCTAGACATCTTTTTAGAAAATGTGATCACAGATAAAATACAGGTGCATCTCAATATATTAGAATGACATCGAAAAGATGATTACTTTCAGTAATTCAATTAAAAAAAGTGAAACTCATTATATAAGGATTCATTGCACACAGATTTATTTCAAGTGTTTATTTCTTTTCATTTTGATCATTGTGGCTTACAGCTAATGAAAACTCAAATCAGTCTCTCAGAACATTTGAATATTACTTAAGACCAATAAAAAAGGATTTGTAACACAAATGTTGGACTACTGAAAGGTATGAACAAGTACAGCAATCAGTTCTTGTTTTTATGATTTACTTCAGTAATGTGACATGACATGGAGGAAGTCGGTTTTTGGCACTGCTGAGCTCTTATGAATCCCAGGTTGCTCTAAGAACCTTCAGCTCTTCTGTGTTGTTGGGTCTGGTGTCTCACATCTTTCTGTTAACTAGATTATATGAGTCTTAGGTCAGGTGAGTTTGCTGGCCAATCAAATACAGGCATAACACGGTCCTTAAACCAGGTATTAGTACTTTTTGCAGTGTGGACAGGTGTCCAAGTCCTGCTGGAAAAATCAAACCTTTATGGAGATGCTAATTTGATTTTCCAGCAGGACTTGGCACCTGTTCACACTGCAATAAGTATGTGTTTTAAGGCTCATGGTGTCCCTGTATGTGATTGGCCAGCAATCTCCCCGACCAAAAACTCTTATGAAAGAAACTGTTGTGCATCGTGAAGAGAAGGATATGAGACACCAAATTCAACAATACGGAAGAGCTGAAGGCCACTATTAGCGAAACCTGGGCTTCATCAGCAGTGCCACCAACCGTCACATTGCTGGAGTAATTCATGCAAAATAGTCCTGAACAAGTATTGAGTGCTGTACATATTCATAGTGCAAGATTTCTATTTTAAATCCTCTTTCTTTTAATGGTTTTAAGTAACATTAATTTTCTGAGATTTCATTAGCTGTAAGCCACAATCATCAAAATAAAAAGTAAACAAATACATCAGTCTATGTGTAATGAATCTATTTATGAGTTTTACTTTTTTAATTGAATAACTAAAATTACAACCTTTTTTGATGACATTGTACAGTAATTCATTGAGATGCACTTTATCATATACTTTATATATGTAGAGCTGTGCATCGATGGATTACTCTTCAGTGTTTGGACTCTCAGCAGTGAATATTAAACCACACTGAACTGAACTGAACTCCAACACTAAAAACTGGACTGACACTGTTTCAGTTTACTATAACCTTCTATGTGAAGCTTCTTTGGCACAATCTACATTGTAAAACATTTTTCAGCTTATCACATCATTAGGCAAGCCTTCATCTTGTCATGAAAGATCACTGTTGCTTGTGTTGTTGGAAATTCCTAGCTCTCCACTGTAACAGGAGCAGGAACATTTTACTATGTTGTTGGTCATTTTAATGCAACATAATATCTAGAGACAACTAATTAACAAAAAAATCCATTGTTTTTCCCAGAATGCAGAGCGCTTGTAGCAGAAGAAAATAAATAAATTCACCAAGCAGAAAGACATAGATGTGTAAAATACATTAAACTTAAACTTACTGGAAGATTGCAAAGTGCTGAAGTGAGTTTTTCATGTTAATGTTTTAGCTTAATTTGTAGAGACAGCTGCAAGTTAGCCATTCATATGTCATATTGTTTTTGTTTGTTTTCCAGAATGGAGAGGCCTTGCAGCAGACAATCATGCTTTTCATGACAAGAATGACAAAAAAATAAATAAATTGTGTTTATTTTAAAATCTGTCATGTTTGTTTCTATAATTTATAATGATTCTATACATTTTAGAACAAATCATATAATCCTAACATTGTTATATCTATAGATGTCTTCAAGGATTGAAAATTATCCTACAGTCATTGATCCTGCACTTTTTTCACTGATTAGTATATTTTGTTTTAGTATATAGGTGTAGTGCAACATTTAGGTGTACCTTCTTTCAGCTCTTAGTGCATATATATCCCTTTTATTATTGTAGTATAAATATCTAACATTTACCTTCTACTTACATTTTGTTTAAATACTTAGTGTAAATAGCATCTACCATCTATTAACACTTAAGTGTACTGTAAACAGCATTTACTGTTTATTAGTGTAAATACCATCCTTTGACTAATTGAAAAACAATATTTAAAATGGTTTACACTAAGACTTGCTAAATAAACTATGCTTAATTTTTTTGTGTAAATAGCAGCATACTTTTAGTAACACTGCAATAGTGTCTACCTTCTATAAACACAGTGTAAATGGCATATATACATTCTATAA
>CAIGQQ010033143.1:0-10224 GCA_903798035.1 Danio albolineatus
TTTATTTATTTATTTATTTATTTATTTATTTATTTATTTATTTATTTTTTTATTTATTTTTTTTATTTATAATAACTTTTGAAAAATATTGCCTATAGAAGACAACATTGGCTTCATTTCCTTGCACAGATCTGCAAAGGACAATGTAAACTAATATGCATAATTTGTCAGTTTTCCATATTTTGTGATTCATGTTCCTTTTGTTGTTGTTGTTGTTGTTGTTTGTTTGTTTTTGTTTTTTCACAATTTATTTATGCTTTTGAATTGCATCATAGGTCCTTGTTCTTTCTTCTAACAACTTATATCCTTGAAAAGGTTGAAAAGGTGACTTTTATTAACATTTGTAATAGTTTAAAGTGATATATTGTCTGGGTTGGTGTTGTATATTACGGTACAAAAACCTTGTAATAAACTGCCAATACATTGTCTGTTATTTTTACAAACTTATTTCTCTCAATGTTATTTCTTTCACATTATATTATTTCAAACTAAATGTCAATACAAGTCACTTTGCTAAATTGTAGAGTTGAATTTTAGACACGTGTGAATCACAAAATGTTGAAACTGATGGAAACACTTCATTTAAAGTAAAGTATAACTTAAAACTATACTTAAGTATGTAATAATGTAATCAAAATATACATCAATTATTAACAAATGAACATTCTATTTTAAGTGTATTATACTCACACTTATCCACTACTGGTACGGTCATATGTAAACATGAAGTAAAGCTTATTTGACATAAACATTTTAATTGTAAATTTAATTGTCATTACTGATTTCATTTGTACTCAATATTCCAAAATTAAGTACATAGACAATATATGTAAATGTAATGTATAATGTATATCAATATCAATAACGATATACTGTAAATAAAATGAGGTTTTTTTTTTCATTCATTAATTGTAAGTTTAAATTGTAAACCATTGCCCAAAAGTAACACTTAAAGGGATAGTTTGCCCAAAATTGAAAATGTACTTACTATTTATTCACCCTCAAGCAGTTTCAAACCTTTATGAGTTTCCTTATTCTGTTGAACAGAAAATAATATAAAGAAAGTGTAAAGCCTGTAACCTTTGACTTCCTTAGTAATAAAACATATACTGTAAAAGTCAACGGTTAAAATATATTTCGTGTTTAACAGAAGAAAGAAATTGGCACTCAAAGAAGTATAGAACATATCAAGGGTGTGTTAATGATGACAGAATTTTCATTTTTGGGTGAACTATCCCTTTAAGTATAGTACATTAATCATTTTACACCCTCAACCAAGAACATTGCAATATACATGCCAGGTCACAGTGTAAAGAAACACTATTCACCTGTGTACATAAAATCCTATAGTCTGCCATTGTTGTGCTTGTTGTCAAATACTTATATTGGTTGTCATGCTTATATACTGAACACATGATATGCATGTTCATGGTGTGGCCATTTTCACAAAATTTAGTTTTTAGTAAAATAGTTTTCTAAAACTTTAAAACCAATTGTCAGATCCCAAAACACGTTGAGAGGCCAGAAATAAAGGTTTTTACTTAGAATCACTAATTTATATTATTTTAAGGGTATAACATTCCCTTAAATGACCTGTATCACTTTACATGTTAGTATCAACGCAGTGTATCCTGGGAAGGCGTTGCTGACCGCTTGACCCAATGAGGTTTAAATCAAACTCCGTGTGAAGTGAAGTTATGCGTGACCGCTGGAGTGGCCCACCTGCAGCCGTCCTAACATAAACATGGACGCTAGTGTCTCAACATAGACTTCTCCTGTTTCGGGACAGCTGCAGCCCACGCACACACACAAACCATTTTAAATCCGCTAAATCCCAAACCCTCGCTGGCCTTCGGCTGGCTTGTTTGCGCCTTACGGGGGTAACTTTTTCCCCAGCTAATATTTATCAAGTTAGCTAGTCAGAGGTCACAGAACAGAAATATTAACAGTGGTTTGAAGTATACAAAAGCAAGCCCTTGAGTAAAAGCAGGTACTGTAATAAAATACTCCGGTAAAACGATTAAATACTTACTTTTAATTTGACTTGAGTTAAAGTACAAGAAATGTTTCATTTTTACTGTACTTAAATATTAAACAAAGAAACGATATGTACATACACTGATAACTAATTAATGATAATTTCAATGTGATCAGTGAATCACTAACTGGGGAGTCCCTCTGGCTAAATCATTTGATTCAATTAATATGTACCTATACAGACTAGATATTAATCAGTGCATCATGAAACAAAATTTGAATCAGTAAACCTTGAACCAGAGACTCTGATCAGATCATTTGAATATGTGAATTATTAACTGGAGACTCTATCTGACAGATTATTTTGATACAATTTATCTTTAACTACTTGCTTTGACTAGATGCACCATTTGAATAAGTGAATCTTCCACTAGAGACTCTGAATAGATCATTTAATTCAATTAATCTTAAAACAGATCCTCACTCTGTCTAGGTGATTTTAATCAATGAATCGTAAACTTGGCACTCACTCTGCAGCATTTGAATCAGTGAATCATACTCTGAGAACTTTCTCTTAACTGATGATTTGATTCAGTAAGCCATTGGGCTCTGTTTTAATGATCAAAGCACAAAGTCTAAAGCACATGGGGCAAAAGCATTAAGGGTGTGTCCGAGTCCACTTTTGCTATTTTAAGGATGGAAAATATATAGTCTGCATCCTGGCGCATGGTCTAACAGGGTTGTTTTTATTCTCTTAATGAGTTCTGGGTGTGTTTTGAGCATTACGTGCATTAAACCAATCAGAGTCTCCTCTCTCATTCCCTTTAAAATTCTGTTGTGTCATGCCACATGCATTTGCTATTTACATGGTGGACTTTGTAAGTGGAAAAACTGAGTGCTTCACTTGTGATAACACGAGAGAACAGTTAAACAGACCATCTGCAGCACGAGGATAAAGAACGAGCCTCCTCTATTCGACCTTATTAGTTTCTATTCACTTTACTTTTACTCTTTACTCCTTTCGTGGAAACGGTGTTGTACGCACTCCACTGAAGACATCCGTCATCCTATATATTTAATTTCATTTGTTAAGCACAAATGAATGCATGAACAATAATAAGGAAGCGTGGTCTAAAAACTTAGTTATAGTTTGAGTTTATCCAAACACGTCCTATTCTTATGCTCCATATGGTAATGCATTTGTCTCCAAAACCCGACAGGTGGACAAATCTACACTTGTTTTAATTGAAGCAAATATAAATCTGCATCTAATTAATAATACTAATAATAATAACATTATACAAATGCAAATTGTGATGAATAAACCGAAAAAGCCCCCTGAGGGGCTTTTTTTTTTTATATTTATGTAGAAAATAATTTTTTGTAACATTTTAATCCTTTATTTTTTTTCATAAAGATATTTGTGTATTGCTGTACATCCTGTTTGTATTAAGTAATGTGTAAACGTTTGGACCCACATAGGCACATAACTAATGTGCTCTGCTCTGGACTTTAGGCCAGCTTTTTTAATTGGTCAATGTCGCAGTCTATTCCAGTTCCTCAAAATAGCAACGCACCAACAACGTGTCTTAACACATCTTCTTTTTAGAGTGGCACACCCTTGACTCAAAGTGAAGCAAATGGATTTGCTATTTAAACAGTGTGGTGCAAAACGTAAAAATTAGTGTTGTGCTGGTCTGAAAATAGCAACAAATCGTGCCATACACGTTTTGCGCCTTATTGTGCCAGGTGTATAATATGACCCAGAAACTGTAGATGCACACTGAATAGATCAGTGTTTCTCAACTGGTGGGTCGCGACCCCCTTTTGGGAACATTTTTAGTGGGTCGCGGAGTGTGTGGTATAAAAAACAAAATTTTGTAAATTTATTTTGCTTATACCTGACTTTTATTTTGAAATACGCGTGCGACAACAGTTCAGTTTAGTTCATGGGAAGTGAACCTTTCCTTACCCAAACTGCTGTTTACAGTATTTGTCGTTTTTACTTTGTAATATTTCTAGAATTTGATACATTTTGTTAAATGATAGCAATAAAATATTGTTTATTTGTAAGTCTTGGTGATTTTCTTATGATTTATCTGTCACTACTTGTGTATGTTAACAAATATATACAAATTAATTATAATTCCAAAAATTATATTAGAAAAATTTGGGTCGCGGCTTGATAACCATGCAAAAATGTGGGTCCCATGACCAAACCAGTTGAGAACCACTGGAATAGATCATTTGAATGAATGAGTTGTTGATTTATGAACAAATGCAGCTAAAATTGTTCAATTCACAAATTAAGTGATCAATAAAAATGCGAACGAGTGTACAGGTCAATTTACAAGATTTATCTCTTTCATGAATCTGATACTGTTATGACATATCTGAGCAAGTGACAATTTCTCTGGGCATTAAAGAAAAAGTTTCCTAAAATAAAATACCCATATAAGACAAATACTGTATTTACTAAGGTCATGTAGACTTTATCCCAGTGAGCACCTCAAGGTCAAAATAAAAACAACAACATACATAAAAAAAGGAAGTCGATTTGATATCAGTTAACTACATTGATTTCAATATAACATCAAATTAACATGTAATTGGAATCAAAACAGGTGAACAAACATTTGAAGAATGTTCTGTTTTGTATTTTCAAATGACGACTGTTTCCATCCAAAAACTGCAAATAAACTTTATGTGCAAAACTGAAATATTGCATAAAAGATGTGCAAATAAAGCAGCGTTTCCATCCAATGAGTCAAATCGAACAAAACCGTCACTTCCTGATAAACTGGTGCCAAAAATCAACAGTAAAATTGGAATTTGCTGTGGTAGGAGAAGCTGCGTCAATCTTTTCATCATTTAATAAATGACCTGTGCCTCAGAAGGCAATTCTGACACGCAGTGAACGCGCGGTGGTGTTTGAAGGCTTGAGACGTGGAGCACAGACGCTCTTGACAGTACTGGAGGTAATTAATAATATAATAACACTAATACTGAAATGGCTAAGAATGACCAAAACAAAATTTCAGATGTTTTACAGTGTGCTCAGCCTGTTGGTTTGTCCGTTCACATACATTTTTACCGTCACATGATCTCTTTTAACAAAATCACATGACCTTTTTAAATGCGCAAAATGGAATTTTGGAAAGTGTTTCCATCGTAGTTTATGCGCATCTTTTCTTATTGAATAAAAAGTTTATCCTACTCAGTTGTACGCATTCATTTTTTATGCGCATATTCAAAATTTGAACGCATCTTGGCATTTCCATCAACAGTTTTTTATGCCCGTATCAAAAATGCGCATCAAAATAGGTGGATGTAAACATAGCTAATGTTAGATATCATTTTGACATCACGGTAGTTTACATGCAATGTAGGCATACAAAATCCAGTGTAAATTTGCTATTTTCAATATAACCATTCAGAGAGATAAAACATTTCCAACCCAGGCTCGTTGTGAAAACGTAGTCCCACGAACGTTTCTGGAGACCGCACATTACGTGGTCAGAGGTACATATGGCTGTGTTTCATTTTTTTAAATGAACGCTACGGGGCGGTGTTTCTTATCGCACTTACCAGCCGACCGCTCGCCTCGTGTGGACGACTTTCCCGCTGCAACCAGTTTGTCCCGTTAACTCGACGTGTTCGTCGGTGGTCTCAAGACGCAGAGAGGAGTTGACCATGGCAACAGGGTTAGAGTCCGGCGAGGAGTGCTTTCAGAAAGCAGGTAAGACAAAAACAGAATCCAAATAATGAAATAAACCAGTAAATAACAGGGTGAGAATGTGGTAAAGTCTGAAAATGTGGTAAAAATGAGACGAGCATCTCATTTTATTCTGGATTGCTTTTTTGAAAGTTGTTGGTTGGGTTTAGGGAAGTGTGTGGGAGGGTCAATCGATAAAATTTTGGTTGGGTTTAGGGAAGGGGGAGGGTGGGTCAGTCGATTGGATGGCCGGTCAGTCGTTCAGTCAGACAGCTAAACAGTCAGACAGCGGCCTCTGGTGGGTTTACACGAGAACAACAGGCGTGAACGGCACTCGCGAGAGACATTTGAGATCTCAAAAAGAGATCTCAAAAAGCATCCGCAGCGGTACTCAGGACCACGTTTTCAGAATGAGCCTGGGTTGAACATTTCTTTTATTATTATAGTATTCGTGTCGTTATTTTTGTGGTCAAAAGGGCATCAGTGTGTAGGTGTCAAATGGATGTCAAGACGTTTTGATGTGCTCTTTGCTGTTTTTTTGTTTTTGTTTGCTTGTTTATTTGTTTGTTTGTTTTGATGTTGCTTTTACAACAAGGTCCCACAGGGACGTGAAGTAAACTTGCTGTTCACCACTAACTACTAGCAGAACAAATAAACCCAAACAGCTGTGCTATATTCAATCTAGCGTAATGCAGACTGAGGTGAACCGTGTGAAGTGCCATTTTTTGCTCATGCCAGACACAATCGTGGCTGTTTTATATCCACGTCAGAATATATTTATGCTCTTATTAAACATTCCTTCACCTTAATCCTGTAATTGAGCAACAGGTTGTCTTCTTTCAGCACCCCGAATAGGTTTGGAAGCAAAGAATTCTCTGTGCTGCCAAGGAGATGCACTGTCTAGTGTTTCACTGTCACCTGCTGCAGTCTGTGCGTAACACGGCTCTGTAATTACACTGAAAGGCTCTGGCTTCTGAATACACTGGCCTTTGACAACAAGCTTGAATTCTTCCTGCCCGTTTTGCTTAGCTGGTGATTCAGGGACTCCGCGGCGTGAAATGTTTTCCTTGGCCTGCTACCTAGCAAATGTGCTGGCGACCCTTTGGCTTGCACTGAGGAGAAGGGGGGATTTCAGCCGATTGGACATGGTCCATAAATCAACACCCACATCTTTCTAGAACACAGAGAGAATGAGCTGAGGGGTTAAGGGGGTACAGGGGTGTGCGTTTGGGTATTTGAGTGTGTATAAGCTGGAGACTGACTATAGATCCCCAGTCAAGGACAAATATTTGTATGACATACAGCAATGCTCAAAAGTTTGGGGTTTACTGATTTAAAGAAGACAGAGTTCACAAAATGAAAATCAGTAGGGGTTCAAAACAATCAACTTTTTTATTGCCTTTATTTAAAGGGATAGTTCATCCAAAAATAATAATAGGTCATCATTTACTCACCCTGTTCATTCTTACACTATGTTGAACACAAAATAAGATATTTAGAAAAATGATGGAAACTAACATGTATTCAACAGTATATTTTCCTACAATGGATGTTAATGGTTTCCTGTTTCCGACAATCTTCAAAATATACATGTTTGTGTTCATCAAAAAAAAAGAAAAGGAGAACTGTCCCTTTAATGAAAAAAAAAAAAAAAAATATATATATATATATATATATATATATATATATATATATATATATATATTTTTTTTTTTTCTTTCTTTCTTTGGACAAGCTGAATTTTCTGTAGTCTGCAGTGACACAAGATCCTTTAGAAATCATTAAAGAAATGTACCTTTCCTTCTTTTTTAAGAACAGTGTGTTCAAAAGCATGGCTCATTTATCTTAGAATTAATTTAATGTTATCACTCCATAGAAGTATTGTTTTCTTAATAATTAGGTAAGCTGAACCACACTGGTTTAGTGTGTATACAGCATACGTTACAGAGATGTGGAAAGTCATAACCCAGAATCCCCTGTATATTACACTTCACATTCATGTTCTTTTGTTAACACCAGTTTGTTTGTTTGTTTTTCTCATCACTCATGCACATTTGAGTTTTATATTATATCTAATGTTGAAAAATAATGTTTATTGCATTACTGTGTATTTAGTATTTAAGTGAATGTCACTGAGTGCCTTCTAGATAACATTATTTTTCTCTGCTTGTAAAAAGCTGTTTGAGATCCACTTTGGTTGATCCTGATTTTCTCATCACCTTCTGTTTTGGTTGAGTTTGGCATCTGCTGCATAAGGTGGATAAGTTGGCGGTTCATACCGATGTGGCGACCCCAGATTAATAAGGGACTAAGCCACAAAAAATGAATGAATTAATGAATGAATGCGTTATATTTGACCTAATATTGTTATTTAATTATAACCAATATACACTGTTAAAAAAAACAACAACAAAAGCTGGGTTTCACACAATTCCTTCATGTTGTACCAACATAAACTGATTAAGTTAACTGAATGTTTTTTACCAATTTAATTGAAATGTGCATAAAAAAAAAATAAGAATTGCGTTTTTTCAACTCATTTTAAATAAATAGTTTGAACAAGCAGCAAAAGTCATTTTGGACTGTGATCAACTTATGTCAACAAATGAAACCTAATTAATGAAATAATAATACCAAAATCTTGATCGCCACTATTAATTAAATGGGTGAATGTGTAAATGAGTATTAGAAAATAATAATGAGTTCATATTGATTTCTAAAACCCATATTGGTCACACTTTATATTGATGGTCTGTTTGTTGAATTGAAGTTACATTGCAACTAATTCTCATTAAATTATAAGTAGACTATTAGGTTTGGATTAGGGGTACGGTTAGTATAAGTTGACATGTACTTGCAAAGTTTCTTATAGTCAGTTAAATGTCTGTTGAATGTCAATATCAACAGATATTAATACTCAAATGGACCATTGAAATAAAGTGTTGCCCCTATATTTCAACAACAACAACCTGTTTCACTACATCTGATGCTATAAAATGTTTTCAATATTTTTAAAACAATTTCATATGTGTAATTTTCCTCAACATGCTTGACTATATTTAATAATACAAACAATAAATCTGTTTGTTTTACAATAAGTTTTACAATAAGGTTCATTAGTTCATTAATGTTAATCTATTTACTAACATGAACCATCAACGAACAATACATTTATTACAGTATTTGTTCATGTTAGATAACAATAGTTAATGAAAATACAGTTGTTCATTGTTAGTTCATGTTAATTCATGGTGCATTAACTAATGTTAACAAGCAGTACTTGGATGTTAATAATGCATTAGTTCATGTTAGTAAATGCATTAACTAATGAACCTTATTGTAAATCATGTTTATATATTTATAGCAACGCTGAATTTGATCTAATTCTCCATTTTTGCATTTAATTTTGCATATATTTGTATTGTTGTTTGGATATTAATCAAACACTGTATGCTATATTTATAGGAATAACTTTATTTTCAGATGTATGCAAGATACTGTTTTTGTTTGTTGTTGAAAGACACACTTTTTTCAAATGTTGTTATCTGTATATGCGTGTGCATGTGTGTGAGCATGATTGCATGCATGTGTGTGTGCGTGCGTGTGTGCGTGTGTGTGTGTGCGCGCAAAATGAAAACTAGAGAGTGCGTTAGGACAAGTTCTTCATTACCAGCAGCTGGAAGTCTTCACTGCAGATAGTGTTAAACGTAGCAGCCCAGACTTCACTGTCCTTAAGATAACTTCAGAGAGAGAGAGAGAGAGAGAGAGAGAAAGAGAGAGAGAGAGAAAGGGGACTTTCTCCTGTCAGTGGTCTGGCTTGTAAACCAGCGCTGAGGCCAGCAGGAAGTCTAGCTTGTTTTGACTTCACGCTCCTTGGCTAAGAATAAAACCAGCCTGGACTGCTGTTGCCTCAGACATGCAGTATTCAGCCCAGTGCGCTTTCATGTCTGTTTCACTTTAGAAATCTGATATGTAGGGGGATTTACATATCAATTACTCTTTTAAGATGTATTTGAAATATCCAGGAGATCCAGATCGATCGTTGTGTTTGTTTGAATTTCTTCTTGGAAATGAGGAAAGGATGTATTTAGATTGGTATTTTCCCCTCAAACATCTGCCAAACTTCTTATCTATATTTATGTGACCTTTAGCACTCAGGAACTTACAGGGGCTCGCATTTTTTTGTTTCAAGCATTTGGCAGAGGAATAATTCCTGCTATAAACCCACATGTTTCAAACAGACAAGAAAGAACAGGTGCTTTAGAAAGCTCAGTGTTACAGAATACTTGACCTTGCAGTGACTTCAAGACAATTCTCTCTGGCCTGCAGATTGTTATACTTAGGCATGTAAAATTTGATCATCTTTCTTTCTTTTTTTCTTTCTTTCTTTTGTTTTTTCACTCACTTTTCTGTGGCTTAGTCACTGCTTTATCAGGAGTCAACCCAACAGACTGTTTTTTTGTTTGTTTGTTTTTTTTGTTTTGTTTTTGTTTTGTTTTGTTTTGTTTTGTTTTGTTTTGTTTTGTTTTGTT
>CAIGQQ010033145.1:0-14029 GCA_903798035.1 Danio albolineatus
CTTTGTTATAAGAACGTTTTTAATCAACATTATGAGAACGTTCATCAAGCACAAATAACGTCCTGAAGACGTTCCAAGAACTTTGTTCTAAGAATGTTTTTAATCAACATTATGAGAACGTTCATCAAGTACAATTAATGTCCTGAAGACGTTCCCAGAACTTTGTTTTAAGAACGTTTTTAATCAACATTATGAGAACGTTCATCAGGCACAAATAACGTCCTGAAGACGTTCCAAGAACTTTGTTCTAAGAATGTTTTTAATCAACATTATGAGAACGTTCATCAAGCACAAATAACGTCCTGAAGACGTTCCCAGAACTTTGATTTAAGAACGTTTTTAATCAACATTATGAGAACGTTCATCAAGCACAAAAAACATCCTAAAGACGTTCCCAGAACTTTGTTATAAGAACGTTTTTAATCAACATTATGAGAACGTTCATCAGGCACAAATAACGTCCTGAAGACGTTCCAAGAACTTTGTTTTAAGAACGTTTTTAATCAACATTATGAGAACGTTCATCAGGCACAAATAACGTCCTAAAGACGTTCCAAGAACTTTGTTCTAAGAACGTTTTTAATCAACATTATGAGAACGTTCATCAAGCACAAATAACGTCCTGAAGACGTTCCAAGAACTTTGTTCTAAGAACGTTTTTAATCAACATTATGAGAACGTTCATCAGGCACAAATAACGTCCTGAAGACGTTTCAAGAACTTTGTTATAAGAACGTTTTTTAACAACGTTATGAGAACATCAACAACGTTATGAGAACATTCTAAAAACGTTCCATTGGTAACGTTCTGTGCTAACATTTCTACAACTTTTAAAGAACGTTAGTGAATGTTCTGGGAACGTTCCCTGTTAGCTGGGATGTATAATTAGACACTAAAGAGAATTTTACTTTTATGCATGAGCTTAAACTGACAAGGCTTAAAAACGGATGCAGATAATAAATTTTCATGTTGAGGCATAACTGTAGTGTCACATGAGTGCAGCAGATGTGGTAATGCAAACTAATGTTTGGTTTTGAGTCTAACCAAGACACAGGCTAAAACTCCACCATTTCTAGAAATAGGGCAGAGAGCAGCTCATTTTCATATAAAGAGACACAAAAAACAGCATATTTCTGCTTTTACTGAAACATGGACATTTACAGTATGTTATAATGATCTGTGTGATAATCTGAGCTGAAACTTCAGAGACAAAACACAGATTCACTAGGAATATGTGCTTTAGCATATAAGGTTTTGTGCAACCACACACAAGAAAGTACTTCAACATACCGTACATTTGACTGCACTTTTCAGGTAATTTGGACAGAATGACGCAAATAACTTTTTTAATTTCCTTTTCACACTAATGATATTTACAGGGTCGTATTATTGACTAATAAAAAACTAATTTCATGCAGTTGCTTTTGAAATTGTTATTAGTTGACTTCAGGGAAGGATTTGGGTTAGGGTCAAGCACCGCCTTCTCGTGAACGTGTACAAGATGGTTTTATATTCTAAATGTACAGCAAGAGCACCATAAGTTACATATTTCAGATTTTCAATAATGTAAACAGCGCCCTCTAGTGGATTTGTCATCTGAAATGTGCAACAAAACTTACCCAGATCAACGTTTTGCAAAAAAAATGAAAGCTGACGCACATATTAACAATGACCCTGAGTTGGACTTAAATTGCACGTTGTAATAAGAAGAATAGCAGGTGCCCTTTACATTAATAGAGGCCCAAATAAGATAAGGTAAATATATATTTTGAAATCTGATGTCAAAGGCAATGTTAACTTAGCCTGTATTGTTGTTAGTGCTGTTGAAAATACTGCAACTATTTAATAATAATAATAATAATAATAATAATAATAGTAATAATAATAATAATAATAATAATAATAATAGGGGCGCCACGGTGGCATAGTTAGTAGCACATTCGCCTCACAGCAAGTAGGTAGCTGGTTCGAGCCTCGGCTGGGTCAGTTGGCATTTCTGTGTGGAGTTTGCATGTTCTCCCTGTGGTTGCGTAGGTTTCCTGTGGGTGCTCTGGTTTCCCCCACAAGTCCAAAGACATGTGGTATAGGTGAATTGGATAGGCTAATTTGTCCACAGTGTGTGAGTGTGAATTAGCGTGTATGGATGTTTCCCAGAGATTGGTTGCGGCTGGAAGGGCATCTGCTGTGTAAAACAAATGCTGGATAATTGGTGGTTCATTCCGCTGTGGCGACCCCAGATTAATAAAGGGACTAAGCTGAAAAGAAAATGAAAGAATAATAATAATAATATTAATAATAATAATAATTTTTATTATTATTATTATTATTATTATTATTATTATTATTATTATTATTATTATTATTATTATTATTATTTTTATACAGTAATATATCTTATTATTTCTATTATTATTTTAGATCCAGCTATTGCTGCCATATACATATATAAGGAGACTTTAATCACTGGTTGCATGCATTCATGTTTCATTGTACCATCCCTCAGTGTGACTCTCTATTAGCTGAACAATTCATTTCGATCCAAGCAACCAATCAGCACTTCTCCAATTCACAGTGGTGCAGCTGCCATGCGAGAAACATCCCGCACAGGCGCTGGTCTCAGGTCAGACATTAACGCTCTTATTCAAGGTTGCTGGGCTGTTTTATTAATCCACCATTTAAGTCTCTGAAGTCTAAAACAGCGTCTCTCATCTCTAAACAACAACACCCCCGCTAGCTCTTTTTATAATGCCAATAGGGATAATTGTATTTCATTTGGCCGCCCTGTGTGGTTTGAGGGTCCTATAGTGGCGCAGGCGAACAGTCATTTAAAGGCCTCTCTCATCATCGCCATCAACCCTGGATTGTAATTCAAGAAGCAGCCGAATTGGAGGACCCTTTTTTTCTATGCATGAGCCATTATTGGGGCTGAGAGGAGATGGCAGCTTTTAGTGGCAAATAGAGCCTCGGTGGAGGGTTCGCCCAAGTGTTTTACAAATGAATGTAGGCAGTCAGTCAGGCAGCTGGTCGAGGCCTGGATTCACGCATGCAACCCCCCAAAAACATCACTCACCTCCAGCCTTGTGCGATGGCCAGAGAGGCAAAGAGCTCCGGCTGCTTTCCCTACTGGTAATTACCGCTATTAAAGCTAATCCTGCGACCATTCAGCCTGCTTTTGTTTTGGGCTTTATCTTTTCCAAGCTTGGAGAGTTTCTCCTTTCAGGCCGTTACACAAAAGAGACTTTTTTTTTCCTCTTTATATTTTTTTTTGGTAATTATCTGTTTTATACTCTCTACAAGGGCCAGAGAAACCCCTTCCTCGAGCTCGGAGATATGGCGAGAGCTTTCTGTTCCTTCTTTTCAGGGCAGACTCTCTATATATAATCATAGTGATAATGGGCAAAATACGCAGTGGACGTTATTGAGAGATTAATGAGATAGAGGGGGACTTTATCTATCTCGTCTGGCTATACTGCAGTAAATGCAATTATGTTCAGCGCTTATTAGCATGGTGGTAATGCTGGCTTTCTAATTTACAGCAGTAATTGGCTCTCTATTTTTATGATGTGTAATCCACTATTAATCATGATGATGATGATTTGGGGAATGTATAGTGCACTAAGTCGTGTTCTCTATGATTTCCTGGGGTACGTCTTTGATTGTTCTGTTCATCGGGGCCCACAAAAGTGAACAGTTTTGGAGCTGATCTGGAAAGATTTCCACTGATGAATGTGTATCTCAAAATGATTGTATTGTCACAGTTAAGTGTCCTATAAAGTCAACATGAAAACAAAGTATAGCCCTGTTAAGGTCCTTTCTTCCAAGTTTATTGATTAATATGTGACATATTAAATATGTGATTAATTTCCAAATGAATAGATTGTACTGTGATTTGGTGTTGTTCTGGCCTCTCATCAGTTCTTGACAACTAGTGAAGCTATGTGATGTTTTGTTGTGATCACGTTGCTGATATACCTTAATAAAACTTGCTTGATGGCATTTCTTGGCGTTTGCCTCATTAATATTTAACAAATTGGCAATGAAAACAATTGTGTGAATATGGCTCAAATGGGAATTGTAACCTGGGGATGTGACACTGACAACTGAGATGTGGATTCTCATGCAGGTTTAATGGAGATGTCAGGTAAGCAATGGTCAATAGGTGCAAACAGATGTATAGACAGTCCAGCAACGTGGTCGAAAACAGGCAAGAAGTCAGAAGGCTGGCAGCAGGCAGGGATGAACAGATCAAAGGTACAAACACGGGAAAACAAGACCAAGGGAACGTGTTGTAATGTCACTAGAAGTAAACAAAACTCAGCAACAGTGAGTGTTTCTGTGCAGTTTAAATAGTCTCTGAATCAGTGGTGAGTGGCTTCAGCTGTGAGTATCTAATCAGGGGTGACTTGGAGCAGGTGAGTGTGTGTGTTGCTTGACTGGGAATGTAGTTCATAAACATGGTGGATTTGTAGTTCTTGTGAGATTTGTGTGTGTACCAGCGATCTCTGTATATTAGATTGCTGGTGATCGTGACAGGAATATTGGGTGAGTATAAACTGGAGAATAAACCCTGGTCAGCATATATTGAGTGAATGGAGCTGTTCATGATTGCTAATGATGTGGATGCAAAACAAGTGGCAACATACGATCTAAGATGATTTGTCACATTCTGGATCTTTTAAACATGATAACTGATCTCTGGCTAATTTGGTTCTTCAAACAAGTTTGCTAATCATGTTAAAATTTCTGGATGAACTGCTCTGAGATTGCTGTGAATGTTGTGAAGGAGAAATCTATTTATCCTTCAAATCATGATCAGCAGTGCAGTGATTGGCTGACTGCACAACAGTGTAATGAAATCATCTGATTAATATTCAATTATTCATCTGATCAAAATTACATATAATTCAAAGTAAACAGTTTGTCAAATATGATATGCAATAACTTTCCACATTTGTTATGAGCTGGGAGCTTTACATTTTTAGAGGGGTTTACAATTTAACTTCATTTAGTTTTACGTTTAGAGCAGATTTTCTTTATTATAGGTCTAATTAAGTTTCTTAATTATGTGATTTAAGGAATACCTGTTGTTTAAATTAATTTTGCAACAAAAAAAGCATATTGATATTGGTAAAGGTGTCTGCAACTTCGGCAAAGCATCAAATCACTGGCATGAGAGCTGCCATATCGTGTGCATGACTGCATAAATATTCATTCATTCATTCATTTTCTTTTCGGCTTAGTCCCTTTTATTAATCCGGGGTCGCCACAGCGGAATGAACCGCCAATTTATCCAGCTTTTGTTTTACGCAGCGGATGCCCTTCCAGCCACAACCTATCTCGGGGAAACACATCCATACATTCTCATTCACACACATACACTATGGACAATTTAGCTTACCCATATCTTTGGACTGTGGGGGAAACCGGAGCACCCGGAGGAAACCCACGCAACCACGGGGAGAACATGCAAACTCCACACAGAAATGCCAACTGGCCCAGCCGGGGATTGAACCAGCGACCTTTGCATAAATATTATTACTTAAAAAACAAACAACAACAACAAAAAAGAGAGAATATTGGTCACATTGTTATAAACAAGTTGTAATTAAGCTGGGTCAGTACCTTAAAAGTGGTACGCATTTGTATCAAAAATTATTCTCTTTGAATCCCTTGGGCAGGACCCACCCCTGTGACATGTACTGTAAGTATGCACTCTTACAAACTATGATATTTAATATAAAACACGTCAAGCGGGTGGGTATACGTATAAATAAAATATCAAATATATAACAAATAGTGAAATAGGTATTTAAGTATAAAGTTATTCCCTTCAGAGATATTAAATGGGGTATATTTTATATAACTTTATTTTTAAATATTTATGACATCATAAAAACTTATTTATTATGTTAGGATTTATAGTGTTTGTATAGGAATGCTTTTTATGTTTATGTTTTGAATAACAAAATGAAGGAAACTAAACTAAACTAAACTAAACTAAACATTTCTCAATAAAATCACTAGGTTTTTTACCAATCATATACTGTTGTAAACAGATTTAGTAAATCCAGAGAAATCCCAGTCTGTTTAGGGCAAGGCAAGAAACCTCAGGTGATTTCACACATGGTGTTGAATATACCACCATCTTGGGTATGCCACCCTATAATATTTAAAGCATTGTCACTCACTTTTATTGTGATATTCTGATATGCACAGCTGCTGTAAATGTAAAATAAATACAGTGATAAACACGTGTGAACATTTTGTGTAAGACTTCCCCTTGTTATGTTAGACATCCTGGTGTGTTTCCTGTTCACCTACATGTTGAGACAGTGATGAAATGTGTGCTCGGTTGAAAGATGCCTGCAACTAGTTATCAGTAATGTGCTATTACCCAATCTGTCCTGCTGTTAATGCCAAAAATACGGTACATATGTATTAGAGCGCAGGGATTTACGCTCATTAGAGAGTTGTGCGACTCTTTGTCTGAGTGACAGGTTTAGCCTCGATGCTTTTTATTAGATCACGTCAAGTCTTAGTCTACCTGTCGTGTGTCATCCCGAAGATGTGTGGGCCTTTCAGAGTCCAGCCTTTCTCCAGATGGCTTTCCTCTTGCTGGTCCCGGACCTGCTGTGCTGGGATGTCTCCTGATTGGACAGGCCAGATGCTTTCCTGCTGCTCTGGTCGTGATTGACAGGTGCTTTCCCCAAACAGAAGCCCTAACATCCTCACTATTTTTTTCCCTCTTGAATGACAGCCCCTGTGGCCTGCAGATCTTCTCTGATTATTTTGGCAATGACATTATTAAAGCCTTATGCTGATTGAAATATTCATAACTGTCTGGGAGCTCTGAGACCGATATCTGCTGCTGAACTGTTGCATCTCACCAATCACGTGCTGTCAAAAGATCCATTTGGTTGTTGTTGTGATGTGAATGCGGTTCGGAGCTGTCAGGTTAAGAGCAGTGTTTAAATGACTGGTGTCTTCATTAGAAAGCTAATGGGCAAGCAAATCCAGAGTGTCTGGATAAATTGGCTCTTAGAGGGAAAAAAAGAGTCCTTGTCTATGTAAATGGAGCAGCTCATTTACCTTTAAGTGTACATATATCACTAATAATGTTGTACTTGAGTACTCTACACACAATCGTTTTAAGCAGCTCAATAAAAAAGTTGGAGTTTTCTCAAACTTATTTGTTTGGTTACAAATCTATCTATCTATCTATCTATCTATCTATCTATCTATCTATCTATCTATCTATCTATCTATCTATCTATCTATCTATCCATCTATCTCTTTATCTATTTATCTATCCTTTTTCAAACTGCTTTTATCTATCTATCTATCTATCTATCTATCTATCTATCTATCTATCTATCTATCTATCTATCTATCTATCTATCTATCTATCTATTTTACTTACTTGACAAATTAAAAAGACAAGAGACACATACGGTCTGATCTGTTAACTAACAGTTGTCTTTATTTATAGCTGTTTTTTCATTTATTTAAACTTTCAAATTACATTGTAGTATCTTTCTTTTCACTGACAAGTTTTGACACAATGTTGCTCTGTAGTATGGCATACTTACTTAGGTGGGTTGTTAGCCCAACGTTTAACCCCCAACCTGGACGACCAGGACATACACACATACACTACGTACAATTTAGCTTACCCAATTCAACTACAGCTCATCTTTGGACTTGTGGGGAAAACCAGAGCAAACCCACGCAAACAAGGGGAGAACGTGCAAACTCCACACAAAAATGCCAACTGACCCAGCCGGGGCTCGGACCAGCGACCTTCTTGCTGTAAGGCAACTTACATTTACATTGCTTACATTGCTACCTACTGTGCCACTGTAAAATAATAATAATAATAATAATATTTGTGGGAGATTATGAATTAACATATTTGTGTTTAAGAGTGATTTGTTGTCTTCAAAATGGGAATCATGGAGCACAGCAGGTTCATTCATGCTTAATTTTGAAAGTTTTGCTAAGCCAAAAAGTATAACAGAAATAGGTAATAATCTAATTATTAATTAATTAATTGTTAATTATTAAAAATAAGTATTTTAAATCCACATAGTTTGCATCACTGGATATTATTGTTTAACCTTTATATAAAATAACAGTTGTGTATATTAAATGTTTTGCTACAGTATACTGTATTTCAACCTTAACTCACTCTCTGGGTTAAACTGTTCTTTCCACTACCTCTGTAAGCTGCCTACTTTAATCTGATTGGCCATGTTTTACATTGTTGAGCCCTTTTAGAAGGCAGAGCTTGACCAGACTAAGATCTTAAAAGGCACATATAGACCCAAACGAAAAAAAAAAAAGCTCTTTTTTTGGAGCTGCAAGTTGTCCTTCGGTATCAGTATAATGAAAGTCAATGAGTGTCATCACTTTGTTTAAAAAATGCTCAAAACAAACCATAATTACTAGTGGCTCCTGATGATGCACTAAAGTCTTATGAAGCTAAACAATTATTCAGTGCAACAAATGCAACATCATTTACAGCTTTATTACCTGCTATTCACAGCCTGGGCTTTGAGCATTGAAGTATGCACTATGAGTGTCTTATCACATACTAATGTATTTGTGTGCCCGTCCTCTAAGTCAAGTGCATCAGTTCACTTGTGATTTTCATCTGTTTCTGGCAATACACTGCATTACAAGTATTTAAGTTAAAAGTGCACGTTATGAACCCATCACTGGGAAACATCCATACATTCTCATTCACACACATACACTACGGACAATTTAGCCCACCTAATTCACCTGTACTGCATGTCTTTGGACTGTGGGGGAAACCGGAGCACCCGGAGGAAACCCACGCGAACACGAGGAGAACATGCAAACTCCACACAGAAATGCCAACTGACCCAGCTAAGGCTCGAACCAGCGACCTTCTTGCTTTGAGGCGACGGCACTACCTACTGTGCCACCGTGTCGCCGTTTTTGAAAGTCAGATACTGATTTGACACCATGCTCACATACTCTTGTTTTTTCTCAACTCGTACCTAAAAACTCTGTGTGTACAAAAGCAGCCACAGGGATATCATCTTTTGAAAAGATTCACTTGTATACTTTTTTTAAAGTACTATTGTACACTTTAGGCCAGGGGATCTCAATGTCTACATTAAAAGGTCCACATCTGAATTTTTATTAAGGTCAAAGTTCTGGAACAATTGGTATTACATAACTTGTTTTAATAAACATCCATAACATGCATCACAAGTCAATATTGTTTATTTTCCATTAGATGAAGTGGCATTTGTGTTCAAAACACATTGAATACAAAGCAAACGTGGCAAAACCAAGTGCATTTAAATAAGTGCATTTTTGTACAAAGCACAACAAAAGGTATGCCAATAGTATCTGGATGCAGCCATGATGATGCAATCTGAGATTGCATATCTCAGAGATGCAATGTCAGACACAATGTACTGAATAAAGCTAGTGACATCACGGTGAGGCGTAGGGTCAGGGGTGGGCAATAAAAAGCATTGCATGCAGCTCAGATTGCAACTGCACCTGGTCTGCATCCAGACCTCTCTCCAAAACAAAGTGAAAAATACAAAAGGTGTGTAATGAAATCTTTAGGTGTTGTAGTTTTGTGGTCCTTATATCTGTATTTTGTGAATACTGCTGTTTAAAATGTCTGTGTTTTGCTTCATAGCGGTGTTTCACATTTCCACTATTTACAGCGTTGTTTTATTACAAATCAAGCAGAATGGCTTTGTGCTGGTTTGGAGCAAAATTAAGGCATAATTATCTGTCCATTTAACTTTGAACTGTCTATTGTCCTCATAAAGTTTTCTTTTCCGTGAGACCGACATCTTCATCCATTCAAATGATCACTTTGCTGCGGTGCAGCAGGCACGCATGCGAGATTAGCCTGCTTGATCATGTGGAGCCTCCTATGATCACTGGATATCATGACAACAGTCTCGCTGGAAAACTTTGAATAATTTCCCCTCAGTTTTATATACAAGGTTTATGCATTTATCAATGAAGGAAATACAGCATGAATCCTTTACACATGGTCGTGCAAAATGAAATGGAGAAGAGTGCCGATTGAATACCCATGCGGTACCGATCCGGACCGGAGTGCGAACTTTGAGACACCCTGCTTTAGACACTAATATGCATTTAAAGTTCCCATGAATTTCCAATACAAAGTTTTAGATGTTTAGATTTTGATATCTATAGCTAATTAGATATAGATATTTAACTAGCGTGCTCCAAAACCGTGACTGATATAAACATCCAAAGCTTGCGGTTTGTCACTTCCACTTAAATCGATCAAAGATTTTTTCACGCCACCTCAAACTTCAGTTTCTCATCAAACATTGACCAATCAAATGACCTGCAAGACACTTCTCAATTGTTTTTTATTTGATATGCTCTCACTGGCAGAGCTGTCATAAAAACAAAACCCTCTTGGCTGTTTTTTTTTTTAAAGGGAGGAGCTGCTCTATGACCCACCCTTTTCAGTTGACATTATTTTTCAGTTGACATTATGTCAAACATCTAATAAAAAAAACATTTCACAATCACTTCACAGGACCTTTAAGGTACCAATATGCACGCTTAAGTACAAATGTGTTTGAAAAGGTACCGTCCCAGTGACAGCTTGTGTATTTTATTTCTCTGTGTGCTACAGAAACTTGCCTGATGGTATTCCGAGAAAATTCCCAATGAAACCCCAGGACATGGAATGGCAATGCGAGCATGTCTCTAAAGCTGTCAGCTCACATCTGTGATACAGGTGGGTTAAGAATTATGTAGAGTGTGTTTCATCATTTAATCACTCCTGAGGGTTTATATTGGTTTATACAGAGTCTTCTTATTGAAAGTGACACCACTGTCAGATTTCAGACTTCCTCTGTTGTACCTCCTGCTGCATAGCTTCATATATCTCTACCTCAGGTCATCATTCCTTCATGTGGTCATTTGTGTTTGCATTGACAACTTGTCTGCCGAACATTTCCATAACGTCCTATTACAGTTTAAACTGTCACATAAAAACACTGCTGGCAGAATGTAACTTCAAAATAACATTACTTTTTCAAAATATGCTGATGCTATAAAGAAAGGAAGCATACATATGCCCAAGGTCATCAGAATTGTGAAACGTGAATTTGTATTCAGAAGAGAGGACATTAATATCATCAGTCCAAGGTTATGTTTGAGATCTGGCAATATTAGACAGGAAAACCGTCCCATGGATGTCAAAGTGAATCAGAGTCTCGGCCTCTCCCTTCCCTTGAGTTTGTTTCCCCCTCTGTCCATTTGCTTCCTATTAGCCAATAAAGATCCTAGTCAATTAAAACAACTACTTCAGAGTCAGGAAATGAGCCAATTAAAAACCAGCCCTGAAGAGAATTCTGGAGTTTTGTGAGGTCTGTAACACCTGCAGTAAGCTCGCCATTAGCATACTCATTCATCTCAATCATGGTGTTTCTTTTTTAGGCCTTTTTTTTTGCTCAGAAAAACCTGTGTTTGGACTGTTTCGAGGTTAATCACTCTGGAGTAGCAAGACGGTAGCTTCTTAACTATGCTAGCACACTTGATTTGTAGTTTTCCTGGAGTAAGGTTCACACTTTTTTAAATGTCTTGTGTTTAATATTCAGCAAAAATTAAGGAAAATATCGATCTTGCTGAAAGTAATAGGCTACCCTGGTGCTTCTCTATTTTTCAAAACCTATAAATTCTACTTTATAGACATACTACTCAGCTCGTAAATTATAAAGTGTGGATGTATGCAATTTCAGATACAGTGAGAAACCTTTTTTAATTTATTTTATTTAATTTCATTTCATTTTTTTAATTGAATTAATTTATTAATTTGTTTGTTTGTTTGTTTGTTTGTTCCGTGCAGGGCAACACGATGGCGCAGTGGGTAGCGCTGTCGCCTCACAGCAAGAAGGTCACTGATTAAAGCCTAGGCTGTGTCAGTTGGCATTTCTGTGTGAAGTTTGCATGTTTTCCCCATGTTTGTGTGGGTTTCCTCCGGGTGCTCCGGTTTCCCCCACAGTCCAAAGACATGCTATAGGTGATTTGGGTAGGCTAAATTGTCCATAGTGTATGTGTGTAAATGATAGTGTATGGGTGTTTCCCAGTGATGGATTGCAGCTGGAAGGGCATCAGCTGCGTAAAAACTTATGCTGGATAAGTTGGATGTTCATTCCTCTGTGGCGACCACAGATTAATAAAGGGACTGAGCCGAAAAGAAAATGAATGAATGAGTAGCAAGAAGGTCGCTGGTTCGAGTCTCGGCTGGACCAGTTGGCATTTCTGTGTGGAGTTTGCATATTCCCCCTGTGTTGCCGTGGGTTTTCTCGACATGGGCTATGAGTGACTTGGATGAACTAAAATTGGCCATAGCGTATGAGTTGAATGTGAATGTGAGAGTGTTGTTTACCACAAGTTGCAGCTAGAAGGGCATCCTCTGTGTAAAACATATGCTAGAATAGTTGGTGGTTCATTCTGCTGTGGTGACTCCTGATAATCAGGGATTAAGCGCTTTAAAAAATTACATAAAATAAATAAATAAAATAAACTATGATTCAAATTAAATAAATACGCTAGCAGCTAAATATATAACATATTTAATGCAAATTGACCATTTATTGAGAACACTGTAATTTTGGGGGCCTTCTAATTCAAGTATTTGAAAACAAGCTGAATATTTTCTGTGTTTAAAATGCAAATATGTGGATTTGTGAAAACCATAACTCCATGGTATTACACGTTCAATCTATAGACGTGTATTTGCAACAAAAACAAAAATGGTGATCTTTGTGTGCCGAATGATTTCCATTTTTTTTTCAGTACATATTTGTCGCATTACAATACCATTAATGAGCAGAAATGTTGACATTTGCATGTTTTTCCAATGAGCTTGTATTAATTTGTTGCCAGCAAAACAAATGACTTAGTCAAGGTACATGTTATGCCGGCTAACCATGCCAACCAGTCAGACCTTGACCTCTTGGATAAATGAGAAATATTTAAAGGCTCCAGACATAGTTTGGGGGGAAAATCCTGATCACAGAACCTAATCTTCAGAACAGCAGCCTCGCGGTGTGCAAGTCACTGATAAAGGCTATTGTCTGTCATCACCGAGGTTCACCTCGAGTCAGTCACCCTGTCAGAGCTAATCTGGTAAAGTGCTAAAGGCTTGCATGGAGAGATGGAAGGAAAGGTGGAGAGAGAGGAAAAAAAAATAGGTGTATTAATGTTGTTGTGGTCTCCCCACCATACTCAGCGGATGGGTCATAAAACCAAGTAAAGATTAGGTGATTATATGTGATACTGAATAAAAATAAAATAAAATTGAAATTGAAATTAAAATGAATCAAATATAATAACACAATATTAAATATCAAATAAAATAAATAAAATAAAAAAATAAAATAAAATTAATTAAAATAAAATAAAATAAAATGACAAAATGAAATAAAACAAAATTACGTAATCTAAATTAATAAAATATAATAACATATTAGATAGCATAGCAAAATTTAATTAAAAATAGAACATAAATACAAAATTTAATTAAAATAAAATATAAAATTACATTTAAAAATTTATGAAATTAACTGAAAAAGTACAATTAAAATAAAATAAAATAAACAAAATTTAATTTTTAAATAAAATTAATTAAACATAAGACGACATAACACAACTAAATTACATTAAAATAAAATATAAAAACAAAACAAAAACAAACAAAAAACATAAATCATAAACAATAAAATAAATTAAAGCAAAATTACAACATATAAACGACATATATAACATATAAATAAAACTAATAACATAACATAACATAACATAACATAGCATAACATAGCATAGCATAGCATAGCATAGCATAACATAACATAACATAACATAACATAAAATAACATGACATAACATAGCATAGCATAGCATACCATAGCATAGCATAACATAACATAACATAACATAACATAACATAACATAACATAACATAACATAACATAACATAACA
>CAIGQQ010033150.1:0-15249 GCA_903798035.1 Danio albolineatus
TATTATTTATTGTTATTATTGTTAATTTTGTATTATTATTTATTTATTTATTTATTTATTTTTATTTATTTTATTTATTCGTTTATTTTTATTATTATTATTATTATTATTATTTATTGTTATTATTGTTAATTTTTAATTATTATTCATTTATTTATTTATTTTGATCTATTTTTATATTTTTTTAATTCATTTATTTTTATTTATTTATTTTTTAATTATTATTATTATTAATTATTGTTAATTTTTTATTATTATGTATTTATTCCTTTTTATTTATTTATTTATTTATTTATTTTGCCTTTCAAAAAACATAAGAATTTGGGCCAATTTAATTCAATCCAAAGATAATCTTGCACAAACTGACTGAGATATGTCAGATCTACAATGAACTAAATATAAAGCCATAAAATATGTAGAGTTGAAGTCAGAATTATTAGCCCCCCTGAATTATTAGCCCCCTCTTTATTTTTTCCCCCAATTTCTGTTCAACATGTTTCTAATAGTTTTGATAACTCATTTCGTCACTGATTTATTTTATCTTTGCCATGATGACAGTAAATAATATTTGACTAGATATTTTTCAAAACACTTCTATACAGCTTAAAGTGACATTTAAAGGCTTAATTAGGTTAACTAGGCAGGTTAGGGTAATTAGGCAAATCATTGTATACTGATGGTTTGTTCTATAGACTATTGAAAAAAAATAGCTTAAAGGGGCTAATAATTTTGACCTTAAAATGGTTATAAAAAAAAAATAATAAAAACTGCTTTTATTCTAGCCGAAATAAAGCAAAAAGGCTTTCTCCAAAAGAAAAAATATCATCAGACATACTGTGAAAAATTCCTTGCTCTGTTAAACAATATTTGGGAGATATTTAAATATATATATATTAATAATTCTTGAGCGAATAATTCTGACTTCAATTGTATAAAGCCAAAAAAAGTATGAAATAACAACAACAAAAAGAACAATATACCGGTCAGACCTCAAAACAGAAACTCTGTAAGGGGTTAAATAAAACCATATTCTTGAAACAAGTTCTACAATTGTTTCGCTTTCTCGCCCTTCATTATTAAAGCTTCCACATAGGTGGCGAATTCCTTTTTAAAGACAATCAATTGAGCTGTTTGTCAAAACTTTGCATTTATGAATGAAGAATTTAAGTAAAATAACTAAACAATTTGCAGTTGTCATCATTTTTGTTGTTCAGATGTACTCCAAATTTCACAATGTGCCAACAAATAGAAGGAAACAATGAAATATATTGTTTTATCCAGTTGTCCACGTCAGACCAGAAAGGATTCACCAAATTACAATGAAGAAGTAGATGTTTAACAGTTACAATATAATTCAGAATTGGCAAATATTAAAATTCACATTAAATCTCTCAGAAACTCCTTTGCAGGGTAAATATCATACATGATTTTAAAATGCGCTTCTTTATGTTTTGGAGGAAGAGGAAACGTCAAATATTTGCATCTAACTGTCTTAATTCTTATTAAAAGGTTGGAAAATATCATTTCTTTTGATAGGACCAGGAAGCCGAACATAATTTAGACATTTGTACATATCGAGAGTATTAACGTTATTCAAAAAGTAAAGTACAGGGTTCACACGGTCCTGGAACACCTGGAAAAGTCATGGAGTTTTGACAAGGCATTTTCCAGGCCTGCAAATTTTTGGAAAAATAAACAAACTGAGGTTTTGGAAAAGTCATGGATATGTGTTTAACAAGTGTCGGTGTACTTGATGATAATATTTGCTACATTTTAAATACAATTGCTCTGTCCATCCATTCACGTGATGTTCTCTGCGTGGGGGAAAAAGCAACTTGCAGTTTCAGGTTCGCCTCTTTTTCACTCGCTTTCATCGTAATTCAAGAAACATTTTGAGTGTCCTGTCCAGAAACAATCTCAAACTGCTCAGGTAAGATACTGTGAAATGTAACTATTTTTATGTTTTGTCAGTTTAGTGGATAATTAGTACGAAAAGGCATTAAGGCGGTAAACTCACTGTCAGAAGAATTTTGCTTTCACAATCTAAAATAAGGGCTGTGTTTTAATGATCTAAGCACAAAGTCTAAAGCACATGGCTCAAAAGCATTAAGGGTGTGTCCGAATCCATTTTCACTATTTTTTTTTATGTTTTATTTATACATTGTAAAACACATAACAAAAATATACAAAAAGGACATCAACATGTAACAATAAGCAAACACACTGAAGAGTATTTTGAGCAAAAATAATAATAACAACAACAACAATAATAATAATAACAACAACAAATAAACAACAAAAAATAAATAAAAATAAATAAATAAATAAACTAGTGCAATCTTTTATACAGAAGAAATAAGCCTAGAACTAATATCCAGTACCAAGCTGAGAATTGGGGGGTGGGACTCAATCAAAAGAAGCAGGGTCAAGCTGAAGAGTTTGGACATACTTGCAAAGGGGTTCCCATAATTTAATAAAAAATAGTGCTAAATAAAATAATAAAAAAATAGTAATAAAAAAAAGAGAGTACCTAATTTTCTCTAACTTCATAAAATAAAGAACATTTTTTATCTAACAGGTGTGAGAGGGAGGGTGAGGGCTCTTCCAGTTCAGAAGAATGAATCGCCTATAGCTGAAAGAGTTAGGAAGGCTACAAAGTCTACAAAATGAAAGGGTAAAGTGTGGTCGGGCGGAAAAACCCCAAATAAACCAATAAGTGGACATGGTGGGATATCGACAGTGGTAATGGCCGATAGCGAGAAGAAAATTTGCCCCCAAAAAGAAAGCAGGGAAGGATAGGACCAAAACATATGAATCAGAGTAGCTGAACCAGATTGACACATGTCGCACTCAGGGTCAATAGACGGGTTGATGCGAGCTAGCCTGCTCTTGGACCAATGAGCTCATTGCACTACCTTGCATTGTATTAGCCTGTGACGTGCACAGATTGAGGAAGAGTTAACCCCGTTCAAGACCGCTCTCCATTTTTACTACTTTAAGGATGGAGAAATAAGGTTCGCGTCCCGGCGCATGGTCTAACAGGGTTGTGCTTATTCTCCTAATGAGTTTTGAGCATAACGTGCATTAAACCCATCAGTCTCATCTCTCATTCCCTTTAAGACTCTGTTGCATCACGCCATGGCGCATTTGCTGTTTACATGGCGGGCTTTGTAAGCAGAAAAACTGGCTTCGATAGTGAGAAAACAGTTAAACAGACCATCTGCAGCGCAAGGATAAAGAATGAGCCTCCTCCATTCAGCCTCTTTACTTTACTCCTTTACTTTCATGGAGTAAGGAAACGGTGGAAACTCACTCCACTGAAGACATCCAATAGCCTAAAATTTCATTTGTTATGTGCAAAGATTTGTTTCTAAACTATTCCTAAATTTCACACTTTATATTAACTGGAAAGTTCCTGTGGATTTACCATGTAATTACACTGGTATCACAAGGTAAAACCTTCAAATGCAGCATTAGTTCTGCCATACAGTGTTCACAAGTACATGATCTGCACAGGTGTGGAAGTGGGAAAACATCTGCAAGTACATATTGTTGTTACACAATGCACTTAGATAATTCTTGTAACAGATGTGTACTTTCCTAGTGTTGTTACCAATGTCCTGTTACACATTTGCACTTACACATACTGTTCAGTGGGTTGTTAAATGAGTGTAGTTACACCAGTACTACACAAGTAAATACTATGTACCAGTGTGTACATACACTGTAGTTACATACTACTTACACATCTAATTACCATGTAAGTTCACAGGTATAAGCGACACTTAATATAAAGAGGGACCAACATTTTTAAGACAACCATTAAAACAATCATAAAGGACAGTAGGTGCACAGCAAAACAGCAGATACGGGTTAGATCAGTGGTTCTCAAACTGTGGTACGTGTACCACTAGTGGTACGCAGGCTTGCTTCTAGTGGTACACGAAGGAATTGCTGAATGATTAAGGTAAAAATATGAACGCACTTTTAATCCTTTAACACATACGATAACACCGATATGATCAGTAAATTGATTTTAATAGACTAAACCTTTTATTTTAATTGACATTTTTTAATGTTTGATATGTATTCTGTCATCTGAAGCGAATAATTGTAATAGTTAATAATTCTCCCCATAATTGTAGCAGTTGTTGGGGGTGCATCCCGTATATTTATATCCCAATGTTGACAGGTATAGTTTAATCACTTGCTTTTCTAACACACAAAGCCTACTCTTTTGCGCAGTAAGCAGATCTAATTTCTAATTTAAATATGTAAATCCAATTCATATATTTAAAATACAAGATAATGTTTAAATTTCAAAGATATACAAATAAGTCAAAATTCATCAACAAGAGTTTATACATCAATACAATGACATATGGCCTATATTTATGAGGTCCAAGGAACTTTCCAGGTTTTGATGAATAGGTTACTTTATGATAATACTTTACATTTAAATACAGCAGTTTTTCTAAGAATAGTGCCATTTTTAATTAACTTTTATGTTGCTAATGTTGATATTTATTTTTACATGTAAGCACAGCGCATAGTGTTAATGTTCATACTATTTATTATTGTTAAAAAGGCTGACAATAATAAATATCAATCATAATATGAATTAATCTGCCTTGTTTTTGACCTGTGCAGTGCTGTAGCTGCTTAATTAGGTCTACTGTGCTACTGTATTTCAATACCGTTCATTATGGTGGTACTTGAAGAGACTGTTTTTTTCTGAGGTGGTACTTGGTGAAAAAAGTTTGAGAACCACTGTGTTAGATAATGAAGAATGCAAGTGTTAAAAGCTTTTTCCAGGACAGCGTTTTGAACGCCGGCAAACACTAAAGTCCTATTCTTTTCAGAAAGCCCTCCAGAAATCTGCATTAGAGATTACAGTCTTTAACACATCAACCCACTCAAATTCTTCTGGCCAATGATCTGATCTGCTTTTTATTTTTTTTATTTTTTCTTCCCGAAAGTAACACGACTCCACCAGATATTTATTTGATGTGCAGGATTTACTTTTGGAGCAGAATGGGCGAATGTTAAACAAGATTCTGAGAAACGGGAGCTTGGGGCTCTCGCTGGAAAAAGCTTGGAGGAGTTGTGGTTTGAAAGCCTGTTCAAAGGCTCGTCAGGAACCTGTTTTCAGTCCTGAGAGCTGGTTTATCAAGCGCTGTCTGTCTGTCAGTCTAAGTCTCCGCTTCAGAAGTCACGCCAAACACCGCCCACGGACCTGTGGCTAAACGTCTAATGCATATGGCACACTTTTCTGGAAACACTTCCGCAATTCTATTCAATTCATCTTTATTTCTATAACGCTTTTACAACGTCGATTGTGTCAAAGCAGCTTCACATAGAAGTTCTTGTAAATTGAAACTCTGTCAGTCCAGTTTTCAGAGTTGAAGTCCAGTTTAGTTCAGTTTAGTGTGGTCCAAATCCATCAATGCGCAGCTCCACAATTCCCAAACCAAGCAAGGCAGTGGCGGGGAACCAAAACTTACCAATTGATGAAAGTGAAGGAAAAAACCTTGAGAGAAACCAGGCACGAGCATTTCTGGTTGGAGAACGCTGGACGTCCATCATGAACAAGCTGCAGGTGTGGGGTGTTCAGGCTGGCCCACGGGATCAATGTGAAGACTCGTCTGCCACTGGGGTCTTTCAGGAATCAGTCACATGCTCTCCCCTCCTCCGTGACCACCACAGCATCTGCTCAGGATACGGCCTGGTCCAGGATTATGAAGACTAACATAAGTGTAGATGCCGTTCAAATCATAATGTCTTTTAGGAAGTGTCCCAGGCTCTGGTTGCCCTAAGTAACGCAGCCTAACAATCCTTTAGAGCAGGGGTGCCCAAACTTTTTTCTTATGAAGAGCCAAAAACTAAACTTGATTGAGGGTGGTGGGCCGGAGGTATATACCAAACTGTAAAGTTGTCAATGTAGTTTCCTGATTTATTATCACAATTAATTATGTAATTTAATTAATACTATAATTAATTACATATAAAATACGTTAATTGTATTAATAATTATACATTTCTGTACATTTTATAATGAACATCTTACAATTAAAAAAACACAAGTTATTACAGTCACTACAGTCAGAAAACATCAGCAAGTGAATCAAGGCAAAGTGTATTTTTTTTAGTGTTATAAATGGGATTATTTATTTTTTAAATCTAATTCGTTCACACTTGATTTTAGTTTGCTTTTTTTGTAGCTTAACAGATAAAAGACTAAATTTATGTTAAAATTTGAATGATTGTCTCTGTTAAAGGCATTCCCCCAAAATTCCCCATCATTCTCGCTCTCTTCTCAGATGGGATGGGGGGCCAAATCAAAGGTTATTGTGGGCCAACTTTGGCCCGCGGACCCTAGTTTGGGCATCTTTGCTTTAGAGGATTTGTTTTTAGCAGATTCGAAGTCGTCTTCTGATTGGTTTAAACAGATTTGCTGGAGTCGAATGTGCAGACATTTTAACCATTCATTCATCATTCATTCATTTTCTTTTCGGCTTAGTCCCTTTATTAATCCGGGGTCGCCACAGCGGAATGAACCGCCAACTTATCCAGCATTTGTTTTACGCAGCGGATGCCCTTCCAGCCACAACCCATCTCTGGGAAACACACCCATACATTCTCATTCACATTCATACACTACGGACAATTTAGCTTACCAAATTCACCTGTACCGCATGTCTTTGGACTGTGGGGGAAACCGGAGCACCCGGAGGAAACCCACGCAACCACGGGGGGAACATGCAAACTCCACAAAGAAATGCCAACTGGCCCAGCCGGGGATCGAACCAGTGACCTTCTTGCTGTGAGCGTGCTACCCACTAGGCCACCGTGACGCCGCCTATATATATATATATATATATATATATATATATATATATATAATATTGTGAGTGACTCATGGTTGTAACTCCACAACAAATTCATCAAATAATCATTGGGGAAGTTCTTACTGTAGTATTTCTCAAAAACAATACGTTAAATCTGGTTTCTTTATGTCTGTCATTGTGCTGTTTATTTGACACAGCCGAGGTGGAGATTGAGGCACACTCTGACAGACACATGGGAACGGGGTGCAGGGAGAACTAGCATTAAAGACACAGGCAACAAAAACAACTATACATACACATACATACACTATAGCTGCGTCCCAAATGACACACTATACACTATGCACTTATGCACTATGTACTTATGCACTTACACACTCAACAGCATAGTATATGTATGTAGTGCTGTCCCAAATGGAGCACTAACGGCTTTTTTACTAAGCGGAAAGTCAAACCGTTGCCCAGATGACGTTTGACGGTTGCCAAATTCATGAAGTAAATGACCAAAATACCTAATAATACCTGGCATGAGTATAACCGCATTCACCATCGGGAGGCGCTATAATCCCTCTCGTAGCAGAATTTTGCTTTCACAATCCAAAATAAATAAAGTTATCCAACATGTGCGCTTGATAGCTCCGCCCCTTCCGTTACGTGCGCAAAGCTGCGGTTGTTGAGTGCGTGAAGTGTCCATCATTACACACTTCATATTACCAGTGAAATGAGTGCATCATCCGGGTAATTAAAGTGCACTTATTATTTTTAGAGTTTTCAGTATGAACGCACTACTTACACTATTTATACTTCAAAATGGCGTAGAATAGTGCACAAGTATGCGGTTTGGGACGCAGCTTATACATATACATACACTACTTCGTTTAATAGCCTTCTTCAAGACGCCTCTTTTATGGAGAATGATGATGCATAATTGCTCATGTGTGATTTCTTGTAAGGTTTCATGTAACGGAGGCCAGCTTGTGAAGTGCTGTGCTGGTAAACTTCACTCCTCTGACCTCTAAAAAGTGCTCTAGCGAGGCCACGATCCTTAGCCTGCTTGTTAGAGCAACTGATTCCCATGCGGAGGGTTACCAGTTCGATTCCAACTCAGAGGGGGTTGAGTGGTGTAGGACAAGCCGAAATCACATACTCTTCAAATTTTGATGGTTCTTTCGGTCCCGTCTATGAACTCTGATGTTTCGTTCTTGTTTTCTATTGGATTTAAGTCAGGTGTGGGGCTGAACGATTCTAGCAGCTTTATTTTCTTTTCTGAAACCAATTGAGTTTCCTTGACTGTGTTTGGGATCACTATCTCGCTGAAAAATTAACACAGATTAGGCGTTGGCACTAAAATAGCTAATAGTTATGTACACTAACATGGTTTGTGGTTGCTTCTAACTACTGAGAGAGTTCAGTTCCATGCCTTTTTACAGCACCCTTTCTTCATGTGTTCAATACTTGCTCTCTGTGTCCTTACTACTTGTGATTACTAACAAATTAGTTTTGTTTTTGTTCTATGTATGGATTGCTTTAGTTGTTACGAACATCTGGTGAAAATTTGAAGTCAACAGCACCTTTAAAAAAACATGTTATCTGGGAAAAATTGGTGATGTGTACAATATTTATTTTACCTACTGTATTTCAAAACAGTGTTAAATAATATTAAGGTTTTTCATTTTTTTATTTTAAGGTTATATACATTGCACTGATTCATTTATGTGAACTGTACATACTCACTGTACATATACATTTGTAATTATGTACATAACCACTTGTACATATACATTTGTAATTATGTTTATCTGCAATTTAGATTTTTAATAAGCAACCTACATTGCACTGATTCCTTTATTATTTAGCTGGAGTAGTGTGGAGGGAGATCTGTTGAGAGACGCTGGGTGAAACGCTAGTGTGGACGCAGATCGTTTTCATGCTAAAACGCCGTTTTAAAACTAAAATGCACTAGTGTAAACGGGGCTGTAGTAGGAGATTTGTTTAAGGTGAGATACTTTTCTAATATCACTCACTACTCTTGAGTAGTATGCTTATTACTCATACTTTAGAGTAGTATTGACAACAGATGTTTTAATCTACCTGCACTACATCTTTTTGCCAAGTAATAGTACGCTTATTAAAGTATGATAATCATTTAAAGGTGTTTTAAAGTATAGTCCAGGTCAGGGGCGCCGCTAAGGGGGGGAAAGTTAGGACGATTCTAAGGGCCCATGCACTCTAGAGGCCTACAGAGATCTGCTCTATAATTAATAACAGTACTATAATGTAATATAAATGATGAATGTATCTCTTAATTACAAGTAAAACAATTTATTAGAAATAAAAAATAAAAATACGGCTTATATCTGCCTCTCGTGTCTGTCACTGTCAAATTGCACCCCCCTCTCCTTTCACTGTATGGTTCAGTCCGTCAGTAGCGGGAAGAGAGTTGATGCTTTGTTGAGTGCGATCGTCAGGTAAACTGTCAAAGCAGCGATGTCCTCGAGGTTAACATCAGCTGCGTCCCAAATCGCATACTTATGCACTATTCTACGCCATTTTGTAGAATAAAAAGTGTAAGTAGTGCGTTCACACTGAAAACTCTACAAATAATAAGTGCACTTTAATTACGCGGATGATGCACTCAGCATCATTTATGGGTCTCGGCTTATTTATGGGTCTCATTGTTATATAATTGAGTGTCTTATTGATTTTTGTCATTGTTCCAGTGTATTGCACATTGTATGAAACACTATTGCAGTACAGTTATTTAAATAGTGACACATTGGTGTTTTGTGTGTTTAGAAATGTAAAACTTTCAGTAAATATTTGATTACTGTTTCTTTTTTTGTACTACATTTACATCTGAACAATAAATCATCTGCTAGCTACAGTCATGGCCGTTCTCTTACTAAATACTGACAAGTAGTGGACAAAATCAATAATAAAACGCATATATCAGTATAACTACATTGCAGACAAAGAGGATAGCTAGCTTGGTAGTAGGGGGCCCATCCTCATATTTTTTTATGGGGCCCAAAATTGCTAGCGGCGCCCCTGGTCCAGGTGAGCGTTGATGTTTGTCCCAGGATAGGGATGTGAATTAATAGTTGCATATCACAGCTCGTATTCATTGTTTTGTTGTTTGCTTATGCTACCCTCAACACCAGCATAAGATCCTGTGTCATCATTACCATAGTCTGCAGGGCTACATAGACTTCTTGAAGCGTGAAACCTGCCACTGCAGACTGACAACCACACAGTCTGAGTGTAAATGTGTTTGACAATCGTTTCTGTTCCTTTCTCTCTCATGGCTTTTCTGTCAGGCTTGTTTCTGTTCCTTGTACACAGGACAGGTTTTCCGCTCTGTTTGTTTTGGGCCAGGCAAGTTCACAGTTGTCTGTTTCCCATTATTAATATTGATGCGTTGCATTATGACAGAGAACTGCGCTCAGTCTGACAGTCATAACGCTCATGTTAAAGCTGGTGCGAGCGAGCGAGCTTCTGTCTGCTGTTGTCAGTGTAACTCATATATAGTAACCATGTTTATACATCACTGTTTAATAATGCTGAACCAGCATATCAGATCATATAGCCATCTATTTAACAGTCCAGGTGAGGACATGTCCCGTATATGATTTTATTTGCCGTCCAGGGTCTGTCAAGGCCCGGGTTTACTTTTATACATTTGCTCCGTCATCTATGCACATTTATCAAAGTACACCTTGAAACGGATGGATGAGTTCAACACACAGCCTATTGTTTGCACCATCTCTTCACTGATGGTGTGTGCAGACATTCACAGCCCCACCTGAGGACTGAAATAACGAACTCCTCCATAAGACTCCAGATTCACTGAAAACATGCTTTTTCTAGGCCAGGGATCACCAATCTCGGTCCTGGAGGTCCGGTGTCCTGCAGGGTTTAGCTCCAACTTGTCTCAAAACACCTGCCTGGATGTTTCAAGTATACCTAGTGAGAGCTTGATTAGCTTGTTCAGGTGTGTTTGATTAGGGTTGGAGCTAAAATCTGCAGGACACCGGAGCTTCAGGAACAAGTTTGGTGATCCCTGTTCTAGTGCATAACTGCATTTGTTTGTGCCAAATAAGAGAACACTGCTTAAAATACCCTGATTGACCCAACTCTTAAAGGGCACATATTTGATCCCTTTTTTATATTTAATATAAGTCTTTTGTGTCAGCAGAATTTGTCTGTAAAGTTTCAGCTCAAAACACCCATCAGATTATTAATTATGGCTGTCTAAAGTCTTAATATTGTAGCTCTAAACAGCTTTTTACTGTTTTTGGTACTGGCCCTTTAAGAATAGTCCTCCCCCCCCACCGTTCCCACGTGCCCGTCAGCGTGCCTCAATCTCCGCCCTTGGCTGCGTCAGACAGACAGGCGGCAACAGGAACATATGTAAAGGAAGCAGATCTCACTGCGTTTGAGAAATACAACAGTAAGAACTTTACCAATGACTGTTTGATGTGTTTGTTGAGGAGTTGCAACGATGAGTCACACACAATATATAGTTACAAAGTTCGTTCACGCAAGCACGCACACACACAGACAGACAGCGCGCGCGTTGAGCTTTGCACTGCTTTTGCAAGCCAATGTGAAAGGATACAGGTTAACATCCACTGCTGTATGGATATCTGTTATGTTAATGTACAAAATAAACCTGATTTAGGCCCTGTTTACACTAGTGCGTTTGTGGAGTGGAGTTTACATGTTCTCCCCGTGTTCGCGTGGGTTTCCTCCGGGTGCTCCGGTTGTGCTATAGACATGCGCTATAGGTGAATTGGGCGTATGTGTGTGAATGAGTGTGTATGGATGTTTCCCAGAGATGGGTTGCGGCTGGAAGGGCATCCGCTGCATAAAACATATGCTGGAGAAGTTGGCGGTTCATTCCGCTGTGGCAACCCCAAATTAATAAAGGGACTAGGCCGAAAAGAAAATGACTGAATGAAAGAAAATGGCTGTAGCGTGTGTGTCTGTGTGAATGAGTGTGTATGGGTGTTACCCAGTACTGGTTTGTGGCTGGAAGAGCATCTGCTGTGTAAAACATATGCTGAAATACTTGGTGGTTCATTCCACTGTGGTGACCCCTGACAAATAAGGGACTAATCTGAAGGAAAAATAATTAATGAATGAACGTTCCTCAGGGAATATATTAAAATAGGAAAATCGACATGGGGGGCGCCACGGTGGCATAGTGAGTAGAACATTCGCCTCATAGCAAGAAGGTCGCTGGTTCGAGCCTCGGTTGGGTCAGTTAGCATTTCTATGTGGAGTTTGCATGTTCTCCTCGTGGTTAGGCTAAATTGTCTGTAGTGTATGTGTGTGAATGACAATGTATGGATGTTTCCCAGAGATGGGTTGCGGCTGGAAGGGCATCCGCTGCGTAAAACAAATGCTGGATAAGTTGGCGGGTCATTCCGCTGTGGCGACCCCGGATTAATAAAGGGACTAAGCCAACAACAAAATGAATGAATGAATGAATGAAATCGACATGGGGAGGATTGTAAAATGTGTCTAAATTCAAACTGATCTAGCAGAATTATTCAATGAGTGTGTGTTTGTGTGCGTGGAAAGCAAACTCAATTTTAGCATTGCTAGAATTATAACTGACAGGATCTACTTGCAGCAATATTGTTTGATAAGAAACAGGCTTAGTATGCTTACTTTGTGTGAGCATCCATCGCTTCAGACGGTTAGTCTTGTTCAGTTTAATGGCTGCTTCTGACATGTAGGTTAGGGACAGGATCTCATTCTTTCACACAGCCAGAGATTTCCTGTATCCTGTGCTTTCATTCCCACACACTGATGTGACATTGTTGACAACTTCAGCACCACACACACACACACACACACATAATCAGTGCTCAGCATATATGAGTACACCCTCACAAATCTATCTTTTAAATTCATATATTTAAAAGGAAGCTGTGCAGTATTGTATTTGTGGGTATCAGTGACATGCGGTGAGGTTTGTGCTGGTGAGGCACTGACTCTTTCAAAGTCAAAAGTCAGATTTACTAACATACTGTATCTGCTAGAGGTGTGAACCTACAGTGGTCTTACGGTTCGGTTCGGTTACGATTATCATGCCATCAGTTCGGTTCAATTCGATATCTCGGTGCATCACGGTGCATTGACGATGCTTTACATACACAGTTATATTACATACATTACATATATATTACATACACAATATTTTCTTCACGTCACAATAATACTTGTATTAAAATGTATAAATATCATTGTGGATCAAAACTTAATAAAGCAAAATAACCAATGGATCAAGGTAACCTTAAAAAATTTGTCTGAGATCATTAAGATTTATAATCTAACAGACTCTATGAAGGTTTTGAAGTGGGCTTCATATGACTCAGACTTTAAACCAAATACTTTAGATATATGTTTTAAAATTTGGGCTAGGAAAGGGATAACAACTTACTCTTCAATTATGGATAAAGGACATTTATTAGATTTTAATTCAATAAAAGAAAGATTTCATTTAGACTCCAAGGATTTCTTTAGATATCTCCAGCTCCGGCAACATTTCTATCGAAACATTAAAAAAGGCACTGATGGTGATACAAATAAGAGTGCTCTAGTTAAACTATTCTCCTCAGCTTATATGGCTGAACCAATGTCAAAAACTATAACTAAATTATATAAATCACTAATAGATTTACAAGGGGATTCATCTGCATACATTAAAGAAAGATGGGAGAAAGAAAGTGGCATTATCATCTCAAATGAGGATTGGCTAAATATATGTAAGTTACAGAGGGCTACTTCCCGTTCTTCATATTGGAGAGAATTTTGCTGGAGAAATATTATCCGTTTTTTCCTTACCCCAAAACAGAAAATGTCATTCTATGGGAATTCAAATTGGTGGAGGCAGTGTGGTTCACAGGACGCTAATCATTTTCACATATTTTGGGGACGTCCAAATATTAAAAGTATTTGGAAATGGATACATAGCATTTTAGAAAATATTTTAAATGTTCCAATTGATTTCAGCTTTAAGGTACTCTACTTGGGTATGCTGTCAATGGATTCTTTGGAAAGAAAAAACAAATACATGTATAGAGTCATCCTTGCTTCAAGTGAAAAAGCCATTACTAGATGCTGGTACAAACCAAATCCACCACAAATGCAAGATTTGATTGATGTTTTGAAAACTATATTCATTATGGAGAAAATCACATACAGTGTGCACAATCAGATATGTTTGTTGACTTATGGTTTAAATGGATTGAGTACATTACTCCCACTCAACCTAATGTGTTTCTTCTATAGAATTTAAAGACTTGGTTTTACTGGTAATATTGTTTTCACCCCCCATACCCCCCTTTTTATTTTTTATTCTGTCTTTTGTCTGTATATAGTTTTGATAAGGATGATGTAAAATAAGGCAAAGTGATATGTTCGGTCGCTGTTATTAAGAAATATGATTTCTTTTTGGTCCCTATTGGGGAATTTAAACTGTAAAAGCTGTAAAAGTGATGTATGTCTACTGATGCTGTGAATTGTATCTCTCTGCAATAAAAAAAAACATATGAAAAAATGTATAAATGAATTTATAAACTATTTGTAACACAATTTTGTCCTTAAATACAAACAGTCAGATATATAAACGGTACCTTTAAAAACTCAAGTACACGCACAGAACAACAGAACAGCATTTATAGCAAATAAACAAATGTAAACATCCCGCTGACTTTCTGAGCCTTGTCTAGTGAGTTCGTTCTTACACCCCTATGATTGGTCACGCGCTCCACAGGAAGGGCTGCGATTGGCTCTAACACTCTGGCACTGGTCACCGATGATAAACAATTATAAACGGCAGCGGCGATCACAGCTGTTCCATGATAGACGCGGAGGATAAAACTCAGCAGACACGCACTCTTGTCTGTATCCAGAAGAATCGCTGTAACCGCCGAGAGGAGAGGAAAAGTCACACCAGCAGGTCAGATGGGCCAGAGAGAGAGAGAAAAGGAGTACTTTTATTTGCTCAATGGCAGTGAAATAGGGGCTTCTGCTGTAAGTGTCAGTGAAAGTCCAGCAAACACACACGCTGTGAAATTGTGCACAGTTTCTTAGTTTTTAAGTAGTTTGAGCGTTGTAAATACTCGCTCTCGCCTCCCTCGCCATAGTAAGCTACGGAGACATAGCGAAAATGAGATAAATGACGTCAGTACATAATAACCGGTTATGATCTATTACTGAATCAATACCGAATTGTCCGCGTCTGCATCGCGGTGCACCGAAAAAACAATAAATTGTAATATCAGCCCGCTATATTTGTAAACTACCGATCGTGTTTCATGTACTGTATCAGATCAGCTCTGCTGGTGGGAGGGGGTATGTATATATATATATATATATATATACATAA
>CAIGQQ010033151.1:0-15704 GCA_903798035.1 Danio albolineatus
TTATTATATAACTAATAACTTTGACCTTAAAATGTTTTTTTTTTTTTTAATTTACAACTGATTTTATTCTAGCTGAAATAAAATAATTAAGACTTTCTCCAGAAGAAAACAACATTAACATTATAGCAGACGCTGTAAAAAGCTCATTCCCAGCCACCAGACTTTTCTGAGAGGGTATTTCAGTGTCATCGAGTGGCAGAATGTTGTGGGACTGCTGTATATGAGTTATTAATGTTGTTTTTGTGTGTTTACAGACATGAATATGACCTAGGTGTAAATGCACAGTACAGTTATGATCTTATTACCACATCATATCGATCTGATAACATGATATGGTGTTCTTCAGTGATTTGCTGAAGATAAATTCCAAAAAATAACACAACTGGAATAACTCCAGCAGTCGTGATCGTCTGATCTCATATGAAGCAAGAGAAGCGATGACATATGATGACATGTGCAGGTGCTGTAGTGGTGTCCCATTTCTTAGGGGTAAATTTTGAAGCCCGTCCCCTTCACACTCTTTTTCAAGGGCTAAGGGAAAGGGGGCAGGGGTACAAACATAGAATTAGGATTGGGTCTTAGTAAGTGAATAATATCGACCAGCAGTTTTAATGTTTCCTCTTTTATTCTAGCCAAACAAAAAGAAATAACACGGAAACTCTTTAATAAAGAATTCGAATTTAGTAGGAGGGATAATTAATATATATAGTCTTCAATAAATATAGGATTATGTGCATTATAACATGAATAGTTTGTTGAATAGCAGCTACAGTGTTAGTGAATACTTGCAGAGAGTAAGGCCCCGTTTACACTTGTGCGTTTTCGTTTTAAAACGCACAAGTTTTGCTACGGTTACGCCATCCGTCCACACTACGCCGGAGTTTTCGAGCCGCGAAAACGGATCGCTTTGGAAACGCTGGAGAGGCCGTTTTCAATCTAAAACGCTGCTGCTCCGTCTCAGTGTGGATGGAGGGAAACGGAGACCTTTGAAAACGGAGGCTTGGCTGCAGAGATTCGCTACTAGATTGGGGCTTTTGGGTAATTGCGTATCCTTCCCTTATTCGTCAAGCGCACATGACTATAACGCCACCGGAAGACGGCAGACTAGTCTTCACTGTTGTCCGTTTTAGGCACCATTGTGCAGTTAAACTCTGTCTTTTTTACTACAACAGCTGCATATATTCGTAAGAGGCAAGCTACTGTTCCAGCACTCGCTAATCGCTCGCGTTTCAAGCGGCGGAAGCCCTATTTAGAATGCCGAGCGAGACACATGCTTCCTGTTTATACTTGAACGCACATGCCCATAGTGCGCGAATGGTCACGTGATATACATTTCTGGTGGCGTAGTGTGTACAGAGATGTGTTCAGAAACGCTGGGTAAAACGCTAGTGTGGACGCGGATCATTTTCATGCTAAAACGCCGTTTTAAAACTAAAACGCACTAGTGTAAACGGGGCCTAATAGTGTACTCACACTATGTACAGTTGCCTTAAACCGGGCCGAAGCACGCTTGTCCCCCCTCCCTTCTCCAGGACTTAATTTGTGCCGGAACAAGTCGGATCTGGATGCGCTACCTCTGAAATCTGATCCGGCACCTCATTTTACCGATCCCCCTCTCAACCGCCCTCCTCCCCCATCCACTGTTCGCTTTTACTTTCTTCCCCGACTCCCCAACCCTCTTCACTTACATCCGCAACACCCACGCCCCGCTCTTCGCTTCCATCCCTGACACCTCTCCATCCTCGGGTAACATGCTGCATCCGTTAGCCCGATCTGTTCCGGGACCTCTCAGTTCACAAATTAAGCACTGCCCGTCTCTCCCAACGGCCCGCTCTTACATTACATTCGTGCCTGAGCACGCTTACGTCATCGATGATGCGCCGTCCAGTTTAAGAAGTGCAGTGGAGATTTCTTTAGGCTAAACATTAATGTACATTAATCATGCGCACGAGTGTTTGCGCTCATATTATTATGGCTGTTCTGAACGCCTTTAATGTGTTGCATGAACACGCGTCTGCAGTTCGGATATTCTCTCCCTGTTCTCAGGGCCGGTGCAGACTCACTGGTCAGACATTGGCCAGATAATAATAATAATAATAATAACTAATACGTAAATAAATAAAAGCAAAAAATAAGTCATGATCACGCCATAACAACTTTTTGTCATGTCGAGATTACAAGAAAACGAGTTGTTATGTCAAGATCACAATATAATTAAGTCTTGATCGCGACAAAACAAGAGAGAACAAATATTTTAATGCTTGGCCTCTAATGGTGCATTCACACCAAACGCGGAAAACACGTCAAGCGCAAGTCATTTACATGTTAAATCAATGCAAAGTCGCGAATAGACATCCTGCGGCGCGATACGTGTGAATGGCGCGGCGCGAATGACGCGAATTGCGCGGCGCGGATAGCACGATACGCGCGAATGGCGTCGCGTGAATTGAGCGTTGTGCACGTTTGACGCGTTTAATGCGCAATTTGCGCTCATCGCTTCAGTTTCAAAATCTGAACTTCAGCGGACTTTCGCGCCGCGTTAACCAGTCAGGAGCTTGCTCTTGTGGGGATGTGATTATGACGTAGCGCCTGCTGAGGGTGTCTCGGGGGGAAATCCTCCAGCTGACACCGACAACAGTTCATCAAACTGGGCTCGGCTCAGTCAGAAGCACCGCTGAAAGCTTCCATCATCCAAGTCAGTTTCTGGAGAAGTTTATGAGCTCACAGAGCTCTGTGCACCTCTGAAATAATCTAGTGGACTCAGATAGAGCTCCAAACGAATGAACGCTGTTTTTCAGCCTTCATAAAGCACATTAACACGGTTATTCTCTCTATAAAACCCCTGTTAGCCATTTAGCAATAAAGCTACAGTCACCCATAGACAAAAGCCCTGCCCATCACGCGAATCTGCGTCTTTTCTCAAGTCAATTTGACGTGCGAATGAAGCGGATTTAACGCGCGAATGAAGCGGATTTAACCCGCGAATGAAACGGATTTGTACGCGCGAATGAAGCGAGTAAACTCAAATGTTCACACTTCTATTTACGCGCGAATAGCGCGATTTTGCCGCGCGTGCCGTGTCTGGTGTGAATTCAACATTAGGACTTTGGTACCTGCTTGCACATAAGCTGCATTAAACATGGGTTTATTGTAACACGGGGATGTGACACTGACAACTGAGTTGAGGATCCAAATGCAGGGTTATCAGAGATGTCAGGTAAGCAATGGTCAACAGGAATAAACAGATGCATACAGACAGTCCAGAAACATGGTCAAGAAGAGGCGAGGAGTCAAAAGGCTGGCGGCAGGCAGGGATAAACAGATTAGCAAGGTGAAGGTAGAAACACGGTAAAACAAGACCAAGGAAACGCGTTGTAATGTAACATGAAGTAAACAAGACTCACCAACAGTAAGTGTTTCTGTGTGGTTTAAATAGTGTGTGTTATCAGTTCTTGACGATCCTCAGGTGGTGTGTGGGAGATCAGTGATGACTTGGAGCAGGAGTGTGTGTGTGTGTGTTGCATGAGTGGAGATGTAGTCCATAAACAGGTGGATTTGTAGTTCTTGTGTGATATGTGAGTGTACCAGCGATCTCTGGATGTTAAATCGCTGGTGATCGTGACATTTATTTACTCAGTAGAACATGCCTGGAGGAAACATAGCCAATGAATTTAATCACTAAAGTTTTTATTTGTACTTTATCAACATTATTAAAACGCAAGTGAACCGAATGCCATTATTTACAAAAGACGAATAGAAAGACGAATAGAAATAGAATGAAAAAAGAAGCCATGTATTCATGGTGTTTTTTCAATGCGTACCCTCAGAAATGCAAGGCTGTATAATCATTGCAAACCTACACAGTACAAGCAGATCTTAGAATGGTTGGATGGTTGAACGTATGGACATGTGAAGCAAGACCAAAAAGAAACCTTATGTCATTTCAAGTCTCTTGGTTGGATTCCAGCTCCTTCTAATCATATTCAAAACACAAAAGCCAGTGGTTTGCCCTGCTTCACGTTTAATGCTTCATCAAACAGCCCACCCCAGGCTGGCTACAATTAGCTAATTCTGGCCGCACAACCCTCCCTTTTCTCCACATGAAGAGTTCCCGTTGTCCAGATCATAGAACTTCAAATCTTTGTCCCGCAGTGGTGGAACCAACTCCCGAAAGCTATGAGAACAACTAACACCCCGACCACATCTAAACAAAGTCTGAAGACTCAGCTAGTCTAGACCTCACACATTAAAAACATAAATGCTTAAAAAAAATACAAGCTCGCTGAAAATGATTGAGTCAGGCTACAGTCCTCTACAACTGCACTTAAAGTATGTGTAGATACATTTGATTGGATTTTTAACTGCAGTAAAAAAAAAACACAAATTATGATTAAGGGCTGATTAACGAAGATGTAATTTTGCATAATTTGTTATGACCTCCACTTTAATTGTAGTTCATGATTTGTAATGTGTTTTGACGTATAAACAGCTCTGCATGGGAAGACCTTTAATACAGGTCTTGTGACACACAAGTCACAATACTCAAATAACAGCCAAGCAGGCTGGAATGACATGCATTTCATTTTAGCAAATATTTGTTGTCACGTTATTCGTGCCATTGGTTAGGTTCATCATAGGGTTAAGTGTGCCGTGAGTATTTTGCCATGATACTTTCGTCAACCAACATAATGAAATGTTGCTGGTGTTGCACACACATTTAACTTTACCTGAGATAACCCTCACACTTCAGTCACTGAACATTTCACTTTTTATCCATCATTAAGGCCCTGTTTTAGTTTAAAATGGCGTTTTAGCATGAAAACGATCCAAGTACACACTGCCGTTTCACCCAGCGTTTCTGAGCATATCTCCCTCCACAGTACTCCACCAGAAACGTATATCACGTGACCATTCGCGCACTCTGGGCATGCGCGTTCAAGTATAAACAGGAAGCACGTGTCTCGCTCGGCGTTTGGTTATTGTTAGTCAACAAATGCTGGTTGAACGATGAACGCGATGGCAAAAAAAGCAAGAGAGGTCTTTTTGAGGACAGACGACGAGGTCGAGTTGTTACTTAAAGTAACAAATGAATATAAAACATCCATGGTTATCGAAAATACAGTGTTTACAATGAAGGCTGGACTGCGGTGTCGTTATAGTCATGTGTGCTTGACGAATAAGGGAAGGATAAGCAATGACCCAAAAGCCCCAATCACGTAGCGGATCTCAGCAGCCACGCCTGCGTTTTCAAAAGTCTCTGTTTCCCTCCATCCACACTGAGACGGAGCAGCAGCGCTTTAGAATGAAAACAGCCTCTCTAGCGTTTCCAAAACGCTCTGTTTCTGCGGCTCGAAAACTCAGGTGTAGTGTGGATGGATGGCAAAACCGTAGCAAAACTTATGCGTTTTAAAACGAAAACGCACTAGTGTAAACGGGGCCTAAATATGCCACAAGCATCACAATATTGTTTTGCAACAATGTGGATTCAGCGGGTCAAAAGACATCAATTGCCTTTATTCTGTCTTTAAGGGGCCACGAAACCCCCCTGTCTCAGCAGGGTGTTTTCACACCTCTAGTTTGGAAAAGCTCAGGAAAGTGGGTGTGTCCAGCTCTGTTTAGGTGGGAGTGTCAGGGTAGGGAAAGAGGGAAGGTTTTGCATAAAAATGGGAGTTTCCGTTTGAGCACGCGCTGATTTTCACAGAGGCAAAACAAACACACAGATGCAGGGGAGAAAGACAGTGACTGTGTTTACATCGACATCAGTAATTATTTGCCAAATTCCTTGTTTGTCGACTTTAACTGCAGTTTGGCACTTTTACTTTTATTCAGGAACATTTCTTGCATTACCAAATCTGTAGAGACAGGACAATCAACATGACCTGGAGCTGTGTATTTTTTGAAAGGAGACGAGCGGCAAATCCGGATTTCACCATTTCCAGATGTGAAAAGCTCTTGAGTAAAACATGTTTCTTACAAACCCATTTCTGTCACGTGCACTGTAGTCCACACGTGAGTCCAGCTGCGCTTTCAGGGCGGGAGACGAACACACAGCCAAATTCACAGCCTTTACTCAATACTTTGTTGATGCACCTTTGGCAGCAATTACAGCCTCAAGTCTTTTTGAATATGATGCCTCAAGCTTGGCACACCTGTCTTTGGGAATTTTTGCCCATTCCTCTTTGCAATACCTCTCAAGCTCTATCAGGTTGCATGGGAAGCGATGGTGTACAGCCATTTTCAGATCTCTCCAGAGATGTTCTATAGAATTTAGTTCTGGTCTCTGGCTGGGCCACTCAAGGACATTCACCGAGTTGTTGTGATGCCACTTCATTGATGTTTTGGTGGTGTGCTTTGGGTCATTGTCCTGCTGGAAGATGAACCGTCACCTCAGTCTGCGATCAAGAGCACTCTGAAGCAGGTTTTCATTCAGGATGTCTCTGTACATTGCTGCATTCATCTTTCCCTCTATCCTGACTAGTCTTCCAGTTCCTGCTGCGGAAAAACATCCCCACAGCATGATGCTGCCACCACCATGCTTCACTGTAGGGATGATGTTAGCCTGGGGATGAACGGTGCCTGGTTTTCTCTAAACGTAACACCTGGCATTCAGTCCAAAGAGTTCAATTTTATTCTCATCAGACCAGAGAGTTTAGTTTCTTATGGTCTGAGAGTCCTTCAGATGCCTTTTGGCAAATTCCAGGCTAAGGAGGGGCTTCCGTCTGGCCAATCTACCATACAGGCCTAATTAGTGGATTGCTGCATAGATGGTTGTCCTTTTGTAAGGTTCTCCTCCCTCCAAAGAAGAACGCTGGAGCTCAGACAGAGTGGCCATCTGGTTATTGATCACCTCCCTGGCTAAGGCCCTTCTCCCCCGAACATTCAGCTTAGATGGCCGGCCAGCTCTAGGAAGAGTCCTGGTGGTTCAAACATCATCCACTTACAGATGATGGAGGCCACTGGGCTAATTGGAACTTTCAGAGCAGCAGAAATGTTTCTGTAACCTTCCCCAGCTTTGTGCCTCGAGACAATCCTGTCTCGGAGGTCTACAGACAATTCCTTTGTCTTTATGCTTGGTTTGTGCTTTAACACACACTGTCAACCCTGGGACCTTATATAGACAGGTGTATGCCTTTTAAATTCATGTCTAATCAACTGAATTAACCACAGGTGATCTCTGATTAAGCTGCTGAAACATCTCAAGAATGATCAGTGGGAACAGAATGTACCTGAGCTCAATTTAGAGCTTCAATTTCAGATAATCTGTCATCATGGGGGGTTGTGTGTAGAATATTGAGGAAATAAATTAATTAAATCTATTTTGGAATAAGGCTGTAACATAAAAAAATGTGGAAAATGTGAAGCACTATGAACACTTTCCAGATGCACTGTAATTTCACCGGCAGATATTTATGCTTGTTTTACTCATCTTGCTTCATTTAGATCAACTTTTTTTTAAAAAGCAGGGTGGCTTATTTAGTTTTTTAGCTTGTTTTTCATTTAAACTGGGACAAAACAACACAGAAATAAATAACATTTTTGCACTGCATTTCAGATTTTAGAGCAGTTATTTAAAAATAACAGTTATTTGCTTTCATGTAAAAAAATAGTTAAATAGTAATTGAGATTTGATGCAATGTTGTATTTCAAACTGTTGCTAAAACAACTTGTTCTGTTTTTGAGAACATGCTGACATATTGAAAACATTTTTTTTTCAATGGCCCAGGCTGTTTAATAAAGCCACATCATGTATCACATCCCATGTGTCGTGAAGTGTACCCAAAACAGTGTATTTGTCTTGTAGTTTTTCTGAAACGTTGCCAAAATGCCTTATTTTCAGCGATTATTTCAGTTAAAGAGCCCCTATTATGGGTTTTTGAAAATGAGCTTGCATGTAGTGTGTAACACAGCTCTAAGTGAAGTAAAATGTCCAGCTGAGGCTTAAATCTGAAAGTGCACAGTGTTTAAAACTATTGATTCATCCATAAAAGGGTCGACTCATAGTTCCTCAAACGAATCGCTGTGCTTGAGTCTTTAGCCGTTTCGGCATGACGTGAACACGAAACATAAGCCCCGCCCATTTGTGCGCGCGCAGCCCCGGGAGATTCGAAACCCCCAACCCCGCCCACAAACAACAGCTGTGAGCAAAGGTTTGAATTTGATTGTGCGGGTAAAAACCTGTTGGATAGGGTTTGGACTGGTTTGGCTACATCTGGCAACACAGAGCAGAGCACTGTGCTCGGCTGGATATTGGAAGTGTGCAAATGAACCAGAAATGAGACTGTGAGGCAGTGGTTAAGGTTTATTTCTGCAGAAATACCTTAGCATTATAGCCCAGCCTTGTGCTTCTGAAATCTACACGCTTACAACGGAGGATTCGTCTGTGGCCTGACGGCGAATCTGGCCTGCTATCCAACAAGTGAGTGCGTGTGATTAAAACGGTTGCCTCATTGTTTTCTCTAGCTTGTAAACGATGTATTAATTGTGTTTTGTAACTTGTAACCGCTTGTAGTGTCTCTGGTTAACTTGTATTCTCATATCCCGTCTAAAAGCATGTTGTAAAAGCAATGCGTGCCGCTTTGTTTACCGATTAACATGCATTTGTGAGCTTCACTGCTGTTTGTCGTTGCTATGGCTACATCAGCTCTCCTACACACACGCGGCGGTACTGTTTCATAATGGTTCAGCTTTTGTCGCTGTGTGCATAAATACTACATGTGTGTCGCTGTTTTTACTTCTGGTTAAGAATAGAGTGATATGCTGGGAGACCAGGGTGGTTGTTTCAGGGGTGAGGTGTCTGAAATACGAGCGACTGCCAGGAAAAATGAGAGTGTTGGCAGATATGCTCACGCACACACTATAACTACTTCAATATATATGATATGATATATATGATAAGCCGTGGTTGGGCATTCTCTCACGCTGAGCGCTGTTAACCAATCCCAACAGACTGGGTCATCGGTCCAATCAGTGCAGTTTAGCATCACGCTAAGGAGGCGTTTTGGAACAAATGAATCACCGAACGATTTATATAGGAGTCGCTGGGATAATGAGGTAAAAATAAATGCAGATTATAAGACAATGAAAGTGTTTTTTGACCATGAATGCAGATCAGCCTGTTGTTGGAGACCCCCAAAACCAAAATATGACCATTTTTAATGTATAATAGGGGCTCTTTAAGAACATTTACATCATTTGTTTACAAAACCAGTGCTTGTGTTTTAGTGTAAATTGAAACATTTCATTGTTTCAGTTTCATGTATCATGTGTGTTTTAATGTCTTAAACCACTCTTAAAAGTAATTACAGAAAAGTACAGGATGTATCGGTTTCCGAGCTAGCTCGACCCCTCTGCTCGTGTGATCAGTCCACATTCGGTGCGTTCGGTGTCTGTGATCACAGCATTATCTTCCGGTCCCTCAGCTAATAATGGCGCGCAGTCAGACCTCACGTCTTTGAACTCAAGTGCCTCTTGTTTATTTGATTTCTTCTGATGGGGAGGGGGTAACAAGTGCAGCGAGTTCCTCCATAGACATGGATCTAATTTGGCCACGGGGCTTTGAAGTCTCCGGTCCAGTTCATCTCCTTATGTGCAATTACACCCGCCAACCACATTAATACGGGCTTCAAGGGCTCCGGCCAGGGTCTTATTAGTTACAGTCGGCCTTGTTCTACACAAGTCTGCGGCGAGGCATTTTTGTTAAACATTTCGAATCTAAACAATAGCCCCTCTTTGTCAGGCTTGGTCCAGGGCCCCTCAAACAACATTTGGAGATGGCAGTTCAAAGAGCCTGGCGCACGCCTCTGAATAGCTCCGACTAGATTCTTCTGGAATCGCAGCCACAACTCTGTGATCTGATATGTTTATGCATTGTAATTGGTGACCAGCGTGGCCTCCGCTGTCCTTGAATATTTCCAGCATCGCACATTTCAGTGCATTATTTTAACGAAACCAGCAGCCGTTTAGGAATCTAACCATAGTCATTCTTTTCAGGGTCCCAGGCATGCATTTGCAAGGATGGTAATGTTAGATTTGCTTTGAGGTTTGCTCTGTGTATCTTGGTTTCCAGGAAAACGTTCGCAGAACAATGCACATTCTTTTCAGGCTCATACGAACTTAAAAAAGCCAAGCGTGTCCCTTTAATGTGAAGAATTCGCTTTTGCACAACACTGTAAACACTTTTGCTGTACACACATTAGCACATACGCAACTGACATTAAAATAGCTGCATAAATCATGCTTTGTTTGTTTTAATTGTTTTTTTTTATGTTTTATTTATACATTGTAAAACACATAACAAAAATATACAAAAAGGACAACATCAACATGTAACAATAAGCAAATACACTGAAGAGTATTTTCAGCAAAAATAATAACAACAACAACAATAATAATAATAATTATAACAACAAATAAATAACAAAAAATTATATAAAAATTAAAAAATAAATAAAAAATAAACTAGTGCAATCTTATATACAGACGAAATAAGCCTAGAACTAGTATCCAGTATCAAGCTGAGAATTGGGGGATGGGGACTCAATCAAATGAAGCAGGGTCAAGCTGAAGAGTTTGGACATACTTGCGAAGGGGTTCCCATATTGTTTGTTTTAATTGTGACTGGAACAGCAAAGTTATGGTCAAATGGCCATCGTTGATGTGTTAATATGTGGTCATAATTTGTAAAATTCATTCATTCATTTTCTTTTCGGCTAAGTCCCTTTATTAATCTGGGGTCGCCACAGCGGAATCAACCGCCAATTTATCCAGCATTTGTTTTGCACTGCGGATGCCCTTCCAGCTACAGCCCATCTCTGGGAAACATCCATACATTCTCATTCACACACATACACTACGGAAAATTTAGCTCACCCAATTCACCTATACCACATGTCTTTGGACTTTTTGGGGAAACCGGAGCACCCGGAGGAAACCCACTCGCCCACGGGGAGAACATGCAACACACAGAAATGCCAACTGACCCAGCCAAGGCTCAAACCAGCGACCTTCTTGCTGTGAGGCGAACGTGCTACTCACTACGCCACCGTGGCGCCCTATAACAAAGTTAATGCGTGAAAAATGTATGGTTCCATCATAGTTTGTACTTCAAGCTCAACTTTCTGGTTTCACTTTCAGCTGAAGTGGTTTCTAGTAGGCTATAACTAAAACGCATTGAAAGGTCATTGTTTTAAAAAGTACTTGAATCAAAGTTGTTTATTTCAGTGTGTTTACTGGCAGTTTCTTTATAATTATTTCGAAAACAGCAGTGACTTGAGTGTAAACCCGACACCATGTTCCTCTAAGCTGGAGCTGTGTTTGTGTGCAGGTCAGTTTCCTGCAGAAGAGAGCGACCGTCCTACAGGAGCAGCTGGATGCTGGACACATCAGGAGGTGAGGACCTGGACGTTCATCCTTATTTGTTCAGTGTGTGCTGTCTATATACACTCATGATTTAACACATGTTTGAATGATTGCAAGTCTTTGAGTAAGGCCCCGTTTACACTAGTGCGTTTTAGTTTTAAAACGACGTTTTAGCATGAAAACGATCCGCGTTCACACTAGCGTTTCACCCAGCATCTCAACAGATCTCCGTCCACACTACTCCACCAGAAACGTATATCACGTGACCATTCGCGCACTCTGGGCATGCGCGTTCAAGTATAAACAGGAAGCACGTGTCTCGCTCGGCATTTAGTTATTGTTATTCAACAAACGCTGGTTGAACGATGAGCGCGATGGCAAAGAAAGCAAGAGAGGTCTTTTTGTGGACAGACGACGAGGTCGAGTTGTTACTTAAAGTAACAAATGAATATAAAACATCTATGGCTATCGAAAATACAGTGTTTACAGTGAAGGCTGGTTTGCCGTCTTCCGGTGGCATTATAGTCATGTGCGCTTGACGAATAAGGGAAGGATACACAATGAACCGAAAGCCCCAATCACGTAGTGGATCTCAGCAGCCACGCCTCCATTTTCAAAGGTCTCCGTTTTCCTCCATCCACACTGAGACGGAGCAGCAGCGCTTCAGAATGAAAACAGCCTCTCCAGCGTTTCCAAAAGTGTTTTCGCGGCTCGAAAACTCCGGCGTAGTCCGGACGGATGGCGTAACCATAGCAAAACTTATGCGTTTTAAAACGAAAACGCACTAGTGTAAACGGGGCCTAAGTCTGTAGTCCGCAAACACGACAAGACATTTCAGGGTGCTTTCACACCTGCCTTATATAGTTCAGTTGAATCGCACTAGAGTTCGTTTTCCTTCTTAAGCTGGATTTATACTTTCGCCTGGCGCCATATCGCGCGCCTCCACAGAGTGCGGGCGCACCTTGCGAAACGGACGAGGCTTTTATACTCACCGCGTTCGCCGTTGTGATATTTTTTAAAACGGCAGGGGGCGCTCAAATGAAACTGACCGTAAAGTCAGACAGATAAACAGAGAAGTAGAAAGTTTCAGGAACTACGTCATATCATTAATATTATTGATGTTTATTAAACTAGTTATTTTTATTATTTTTATTAACTATTTTAATGATTATAAAGATTTGTGTAACCATTCAAGACTTTTTTTAATCAAACTTTGATGCATCACTTGCTTTTGTTCATATCTAGGACAGTTTTACCTATTAAAGTGTATTAAAATATTAATAACAGGAGAACATGGGTTCCTCAACAAATATATATATTTATTTTGGCAAGAATAAAAGCAAAAAGTACACTTACTAAAGAATACAGATGTTTATTTTATTTATTTAGCCGCTCCACAATTCACACATTACTGTCTGGCTAGTTTCTGTCCTCTTCTCATGCTAAAAAGGCAATAATAATCCAACATTCCTGACCATTATCACCTATAAAGCATAGAAAAACAGCATCATGTTGTAAACCGATTGGTTCAAATATTCCTTTCTAGTTGTCAAAGAAATAATTTGTTACTTCATTATAGTTTTGTAACTATTAAATTGTTTTAAATTCAATTGTAATATCTACATCAGTGTTAAACCTATGACTGGTGGAAAAACATATTCTGTAATCGGGTCTCCATTGGCCGCTTTAATAAACTCATCCCTCAGGTTTTTTAAACCTTTTAACTTAAACCTTCCTCCTTTCTCACTGCTGTTGCAATTTCTAGCCAAGAATTATTGATCATCTGGTTCTCTCTATGATCACTGATCATGAATATGTCTGTACATTCGTACCTGTTTCAGACAAAATCTCTTCAAAGTCATTCATATCCAACTCAAATCAGACGCAGCGCCACACGCACTGTTCGCTCAAGTCTCAAAAAATACCATGCGCTCCGCCAGCCGAAACCGTGCACACCCAAAGCGAACATCCATAAACCCCGCGATGACGTCATATTTGTCGCGCGCACTCAAGCGAACTATCGGACACGTCGAGTATAAACTAGGCTTTAAGGCTCGTACACACCTGGACGCTTTTCGTTTGCGTTTATCGTCAGTGTTTTACGAGACGTTTTTCTGCATTCAAACCCAAACGATTTTCACTGGCGTCAAGCAGAAGAGTATGCAAAATCACTTCTTGATGTTAGATAATAATAATAATAATAATTCCTTACATTTATATAGCGCTTTTCTGGGCACTCAAAGCGCTTTACACAATGGGGGGGATCTCCTCATCCACCACCAGTGTGCAGCATCCACCTGGATGACGCGAGGGCAGCCATTTTGCGGCAGACCGCAAACCACACACCAGCCGATTGGTGGAGAGGAGACAGAGTGATGAAGCCAATTATGATCTGGGGATGGTTAGGAAGTCATGATGGACAGAGGCCAGTGGGCAGACCTGGCCAGGATGCCGGGGTTAAACCCCTGCTTTTTTACGAAGAACACCCTGGTATTTTTAACGACCACAGAGAGTCAGGACCTCGGTTTAACAACTCATCCGAAAGACAGCGCTCACTGAGCAGTATAGAGTCCCCTTCTCTATACTGGGGCGTTAGGACCCACACAGACCGCAGGCTGGGCGCCCCCTGCTGGCCTCACTAACACCACTTCCGGCAGCAACCCAGCTTTCCCATGTGGTCTCCCATCCAGGTACTGACCGGGCACAGCCATGCTTAGCTTCAGTGGGTAACCATGTGAGAATTGCAGAGAGCTAGCTGCCGGCAATTAATGAAAACAGAAAGACCCCGGTGCACAGGGTGGCGCTACACAACTTTAAGCTTATGACACCCGCTTGAAAAAACAATAGCGCACTTGAACATAACATTGACAATGACTGTCAACAGCTCAAAACATGTGTTTTGGTGTTTCGTGACCCTTTAAAATACATCATATTCGACCATTTTTGTGCTTTAATTTATGTTTATTTAAAGGAGGCCTAACATGCCTCATTTTACAAGATATAAATGAATGTCCTCTGTTGTCCCTACAGTGTGTATGTGGCCTTTCAGCTCAAAATACCCCACAAATAATGTTTTATAACTCTTCGAAACTGCCCCTTTTAGGCTTTGCTGCTAATTGTGCCATTTTGGCGATGGTCGCTTTAAATTCAAATGCTCTTTTCCAAAAATGTGTCAGCATAGTGGCAGATTCAAAAACAAGACGTCCTACGCTGATGAGGGAGAGGTCATTATTAATGGGCGGGGCTTTCCCCCTCTGAGAATGTCAATCAAAGTGTTTCTGCAAACTGTTTTTATGACGTGGGATTATAAGAAATAAAATTAATAATGTTTACCATTTGAAGCTGGTTGTATTTACAGGCTGCTGCCACACAATTGTGTTTAAACCCCTTATGGTTGTTATTTTTGAATAATAGGTCCCCTTTAATATGTTTAATGACCTAATTTATATTGTCTTTATAATATATTCTGTAATCACTGCTATCTCTGTCTGTCTCTCTCCCTCACACACACTATATAGGTAGGGCTGGATATTAGATCTTTTAAAATATCGTCACAAGAGAGTCCATCTCATCATCATCCTCACTGCTGCTTTCATGCTGACCTCGTCTGATGTGCCACATATTAAAGCCATATTTATGCACCAAGTCATTGTGTTTTATATTTTAACTCTTTGTTAATTCTGTTAAATACATCTGTTGTTGTCGTTTTATTATCATTATCATTCATATTAAATATGACATTGTTTTTTAAACATCCAGCTTTGCGGTGTTGTCATTTTCTTGTTGTCTTCGTGTAAACTTGTGTTTTTTGTGCCTCTGGTGTGTTAGAAACACTGAATTCTCCCTGTCTGCTCCGCCTCCACCTGTCACCTGACAAACTGTTCATACCACCACGTCAGGATTCATTGAGGCAGAAGCTGAGATTGTGTGCCACAGATGCAGAGTTTACACTGACTCTACATATTCAAGTAAAATGGCTGAACATATTTATTTATTTATATGTTTGTTTGTTTGTTTATTTATTTATTTATTTATTTATTTTTATTCATTTATTTATTTATTTTTAAATTATTATTATTATTTATTGTTATTATTGTTATTTTTTATTATTATTTATTTATTTTTATTTATTAATTTGTATTTATTCATTCATTTATTTTTATTTGTTTATTTTTAAATTATTATTATTTATTGTTAATATTGTTAATTTTTTATTTATTTATTTATTTTTATTTATTCATTTATTTATTTATTTTTTATTATTATTATTTTTTATTGTTTTTATTGTTATTTTTGTAGTATTATTTATTTATTTATTTTTATTTATTTATTTATTTTTATTTATT
>CAIGQQ010033154.1:0-14364 GCA_903798035.1 Danio albolineatus
GCTACAGCACGCAGGCGCGCAATGAGGAAAAATAAATTGATTAATACTGTAATGTTCTTGTCTGGGAATATTTTCATTTCGTAAAACAGCCACTCGCTTCAGCTGAGTCCGACATCTTCCGCTTTATGACTAGCAGCAAACTGGCGCGCGGCGCTATCACATGCATCTGCACTACGATGATTTTAAAGCGCCAGAGTTTACTTTTTACCTTTAGAACATAAATTAATAAAATTGTTTTTGATTATTGAAATTGATTATTCAGCGAGTTTAATTATTTTACAATGTAACGCAGGTACATTATAAGTAACTGTAACTAAAATACCTAAAAATGAACAGTAATTAGTTACTTTACTTTTTCAGTGGAAAAGTAATTTAATTACAGTAACGCGTTACTTAGTAGCGCATTACACCCAACACTGTTTATGACTTCAGGTATCTTTTACGCCACTGCTGAGGGTGTGACCGGGGGGTTCAGAAACCCTCACTGAATGTAAATGCCCTTTGTTATTCAACACACACCCCTTCTATCTCCTGGTTTTTACTACTTAAGGAACAGTTTCCAGGTGGTCAGGGCGCTTCTGCATTCAGAGTGGCCCATGGTGCGGAGTTTCTTAAACTCCACACTATGTAGATTTTGAAAGTCTGGTATGCATCTTTTGATCTTGGAATTATCTTTTAGAATTTGATGTTTTGTATTGATCGTTTATGAATTTACTGAATGAATTGGCACAATACACATTTACCTGACTAATAAATTGTTATATTGAATTTATCCTTGTTACTCTGAAATTATTTACTCAGATAAGTTAAGAACGTGCTAGATTCCATGATAGACTAAACATAACACATGTTAGATGGAAATCCTAGAAATTCTAACTTATCATCTGACTTTAATTATGTTGTTCGTGCAATCACTATGGGGGATCAGGGTTATAATGCATTAGGACGAATGTGAAGCCGAAAGGTGGCGCGTCTTACATGGTACTGATGATTAACCTCTGGTTAAATATTCCAATCATATTTAAGTTGTTACATAGTTACTTCTACCATGGTGGGCCAGAGCTATAGGCTACTGGTGGTTAACCTCTGAGTATCGTTGAGATTTAACTAAGTTGTTACATAGATGATTGCATGAATCAAATGAGATTACTATTTAAACAATGGCACCGTCTGTCTGTCTATATAATAGTATTAATCATCAACCCCTAATCATTGATTAGACTAGTGAACTTATGATGCATTACAGCCGGCGTAAAGTGACATAGATTCACAATAAATGAGTAAATAAGAGTAAAAAGTACTATGGGGGGCCAGGGTTAATGCATTAAGGTGTAGTAAGCCTACGGGCGACACGCCTTACATGGTACTGGTGATTAACCTCTGATTAAATATTTCCATCATGATTAAGTTGTTACATGATTATTTCAATCATGGGGGGCCAGAGCTATAAGTTCTGGTGGTTAACCTCTGGTCATCGTTTGGAATATAATTAAGTTGTTACATAGGAAAAATCGGTAGGAGTTATAAGATTATTCAAATATAAACCAAAATATCTCATAACCTGATAAATTAATAAAGCAATATAAATTATAAATTGGAGTCAGATAAAACGAGAATAAACGTATTAACAATCTAAACCATCTCATACCAAAATTGGAGTCAGATATATGTTAAACTTGAAATAAATCAGCATTGTGCCCTGGAAAGACAGAACAGGCAAATGAGCCTTCATCCAGCAGTAGACACCGCCGTTGGACTATCTGGCTGGACCCTACAGTGGGATGTTGGCAATCCTTAGGTCGCTGGTTCGACTCCGGCTCGAAGGATTTTTTGCGCAGAGTCGCCTCATTTTCCAGTTCTGCTCAAACAGATGGTCAAACAGACCTCTATTACATCCCAATATGGTAGTGTGAGAAATATTTCAGTTTCTGTTATATGTCTGCAAATATGCCACAACTATACTATGTCTGCAGATCCTCATACTATTGAAAAGGAAGTTAACTGACTGAGAAAGGTAGAAAAAGAGTTCGGAGCCTGCTCCAAATGGCCTGGTCAGCTCCAGGTGGGTGGGACTTGAGCTCCCAGTGGGTTGTACAAACCTCCTGGAGTTTTCATTTATTCACAGTCTTGTACATGACACTGGGTCCAACCTTTTATGTCTGAATGTCACACCTTCCCCCCCGCCTAAACCCAACCTCACAGTATGCTGCTCTGTTTTATTAACCTCTAAACCTACCCCAACTCTAAGCCCAAACTCACAGTAACAAACCTCCTGACGTTTTCATTTAGTGTCTTGTACATGGCACAGAATATAACCTATTGTATTTTATTAATATCACACCAACCCCAGCCCTAGGTCCAACCTCACAGTAACCTGCTGGGTTTTATTCACTTTTACACCTACCCCAACCCCAAACACAACCTCAGAGTAACCTGTTGTCTTTTTTATTCTTATTATTGCCTACTAGAGCTACACCAATCATAAAGCCAGCCTAGGTGTGGCATAAGTCCCTACCACTTAGCGTGCACGCATACTACACTATCCGAACCATGCTCTCGGTTCGTTTGACAAATGTAAGTGCTCCGAATTGGGTCCAGGCGTGGTTCAGTTGGCCAGCCCTAGCCCGGTTGAAAAAGATGTGTCACAGCGCAGTTCAGTTTGACTTTAGCACATACGCTTGTAGTGTGAGCGCAGTTTCATATGGATTTATTAATCATTCTTATTTTTGAATGAACGCAAACTGTTGTAGTTTATTAAAAACGCAAATGTCACGATCGCCAGCGATCTCTCTCTCTCTCTCTCTCTCTCTCTCTCGTTCTCTCCGTTGTCAGAGATCGCTGGTTCACAAACACTTTCATGAACTACAATCAGCCATGTTTAAGGACTACAATTCCAGCCATGCAACACACACACACTCCTGTTCCTGATCACGACTGATTGCGCACGCACCACCGGAGGACTGTCTGTACTGAAAGCAGCACACACACTCACAAGCTGCGTCCCAAATGGCATACTTGTGCACTTTTCTACGCCATTTTGTAGCATAAATAGTGTAATAAGTGCGTTCACACTGAAAACTGTAAAAATAATAAGCGCACTTTAATTACCCGGATGATGCACTCATTCAGCCGGTAAACTGAAGTGTGTAATGATGGACACTTCACGCACTCAACGACCGGAGCTTCGTGAACGTAACGGACGAGGCGGAGCTATCGTGCACACATGTTGGATAACTTTATTTATTTTGGACTGTGAAAGCAAATTTCTCCAACAAGAGTGATTATAGCGCCTCCCGATGGTGAATGCGGTTATAGTCATGCCAGGTATTATTAGGAATTTTGGTCCTTTATTTCTCTAATTTGGCAACCGTCAAACGTCATCAGGGAAACGGTTTGAACTTCTGCTTAGTATAAAAGCCATTAGTGCTCCATTTGGGACAGCACTACATGCATATACTTTGCTGTTGAGTGCATAAGTACATAGTGCATAAGTGCATAGTGTATAGTGTGTCATTTGGGACACAGCTATAGTCTTCGTAGCGAGATTGTCTTCTGTTATGTTACCTTCTGTTAGTGACTTCAACGGTGTTTCTTTGTTCCTGTCTTTTCCGTGTTTTTGACCACAGCTTTGTATTTTGATTATTCTTTGCCTGCAGCCTGCCTTTAGACCTTTTGCCTGTTACTGACTACGATTTTGGATTTTGCCCCTTTTGATAATTGCCATACTGCTTTTTATAATAAATAATCTGCAACTGGATCCTCGCCTCCGTTGCCTTCGTCACCCATAACGTCACAGCAAACCCCTCACTGCACTACAGCTGCAGCTGCACCTAATACGTGCATCACAATGACTTTCATGATAATTTATAAGCGTCAAAAGCTGTGGATCAGCAAAATATAATAATAGTCACTGCATCCCAAACAAAAGCAATCTCCACTGTGCTGAGTGAAAGCGCTTCTCTTCCTGTTAAACTAAACAGTTGCATCATCAATGACATTAGAGTGCTCAGGTTTGGAAGGCAAAATGGAGTGTGAGTGCAGGTCATCGGGGGAGAGAGGAGGGGCGACAATCGTGATTCGGCACAATCGTGATTCGAAAAAATCTTGATTTGATCTAGAACAACATACGAATGTCCCAACTCATCAACTGGGACATAAACTTGATCTTCTGCTATCATATGGGTTTTCGCTAAATGATCTTGACGTTCTTGACAATGGATCCTCCGATCATAAAACTGTTATGTTCTTCTGTTCCATCTGCTTTTAATGTGCCTAAAATTACACAGCCTATGCGGACATCTTGCTTAATCACTTCCACCACTACCGAAGCCTTTTCTTTAGCTTTTTGTGATGCTTTTAAATCAGTGGATGTCAGTCAATGTGCCCTGAATTCAGCTGCGCTCCTGTCCAAGTTTAATTCCACCTGTACGATATTTTAGATTCAGTTGCTCCTATTAGATTTTTTACACCCAAAACAAAATCAGTGCCCTGGATTGATGGCAATATTCACTCCTTAACTCTATAGAGCCGCATGTATTATATTAGATACACGACTTTCTAAGACCTATCAAATATAAACCTGATCAATACTTTGTTTAAAAACCAGTTGTATATGATTTGATAACAGGTAATGGGTAAAAACAAAGTGAAAAACTGCCTGAAATGTTCTCTGCTGTCAAAATGTCAAGGGCAAAATTATTTTTTGTTAATAAAATTAACTTGTTAGGAGCAAAAAGTTACTGCAATATAGCAAACGCCTGATGTATCAAATGTGATATAAAATAAATACCATGAAAAAACATATATAATTCAAAAATTTGTTTGTTTGCTGGGCGCCACGGTGGCCGAGTGGTTAGCACGTTCGCCTCACAGCAAGAAGGTCGCTGGTTCGATCCCCGGCTGGGCCAGTTGGCATTTCTGTGTGGAGTTTGCATGTTCTCCCCGTGGTTGCGTGGGTTTCCTCCGGGTGCTCCGGTTTCCCCCACAGTTCAAAGACATGCGGTACAGGCAAATTGGGTAAGCTAAATTGTCCGTAGTGTATGTGTGTGAATGAGAATGTATGGATGTGTTTCCCAGAGATGGGTTGTGGCTGGAAGGGCATCCGCTGCGTAAAACAAATGCTGTATAAGTTGGCGGTTCATTCCGCTGTGGCGACCCCGGATTAATAAAGGGACTAAGCCGAAAAGAAAATGAATGAATGAATGAATGAATGTTTGTTTGCTAGATGGTTTGAAAAACATTCTCTTTTCCAAAAAATGTGAATTTTATGCCTGTTGTTTTATTTATTTATTTATTATTATTATTTTTTTTTTACTACCTCAGCACTAACAGGGTTAAGGCAGATTTGCAGGAAAGCGGAGTGTCGGTGGAAGAAGGACACACTCCAAATTTCCTTTAAAATACTAAAAGAGTCCATGTTCAAATTTCAGAAGGAAATTAGATTAGCAAAATCAAGGCACTTTGCAGCATTTTTTGATACAAATTACCATAGACCAAAAAATCTTTTTACCATTTTGATACTGTTGTAAATCCGACTGTTGGTGTGCTCCCAGACTGGGTAAAAACAAGTTGTGATGAGTTTCTCAGATTTTTTTTTAATAAGATCCGTAATATTAGACTGGCTATTTCTTTATTCTTTACTGTCTCTCTACAGCCAGTTTGAACCAATTTCTTTTACACAGCTTAAAGACATTGTGTGTCAGCTAAAGCTGTCTGGTTCTTCCACTGATGCTCTTCCATCATATATTTTAAAGCAGGTTAGGTCCTTTTATTGTTGCCTTAGTAAATCTATGTTTTAAAACTGGTAATGTACCTGATGTTTTAAAACCTGCCACTGTAAATCCTTTGCTGTAGCAACCTAACTTAGATGCATCTGTTTTAGCCAATTACAGACTGATTTCACGAGGCCGCCATTTTAAACAGCGAAACCGAGGCTGCGGTGGGAAGAAACCCGAAAGAATCGCCTGAGTCACACAGGAATGTTGTGTACCTGGCTGTATATCTTACCAGCGAAAAGAAAGTGACACAAATTTATACTTTCACTGCCTTTCGAGCGACTCAAGGGTCCGTTCTGAATGAATAGTGTAAATTATTATTTATAAACTCGCTTTCCATTCATTCATTCATTTTCTTTTCGGCTTAGTCCCTTTATTAATCCGGGGTCGCCACAGCGGAATCAACCGCCAACTTATCCAGCATATTTTTACGCAGCGGATGCCCTTCCAGCCGCAACCCATCTCTGGGAAACATCCACACACACACACACTCATACACTACAGACAATTTACCCAATTCACCTGTACCACATGTCTTTGGACTTGTGGGGGAAACCGGAGCACCCAGAGGAAACCCACACAACCACGGGGAGAACATGCAAACTCCACAGAGAAATGTCAACTGACCCAGCCGAGGCTCGAACCAGTGACCTTCTTGCTGTGAGGTGAACGTGCTACTCACTACGCCACCGTGGCGCCAACTCGATTTCCAAATTAATTGAAATATATGTAAATGGGAAATACAGGGCCTGTGTTTCCTTTACAAATATTATTGAGAATATTACATATTCTATTCTAAATTAACATAAAATGACTTACAAAAGCGAACACGTATTCTAATGTCATTTATAAATCAAGTAATTTAATTCTTATCATTTATTAGGAAATTTTTAAAAAATCATACTTTATTAATAATATTAATAATGATGATGATTATTATTATTTTTATTATTAAGTAGGATATTGTTTATTTATTTTTTTATGTTTTGAAAAGTCTTCTTTTAATTTGACACATGCAAACCACTGCAGAAATGTTCTGACCAACAAGCCCATGTCATATACAGTACAGATACTAAAATAAATAACCTACTGTAAGTTTAAATGATTAATGTATGCTATGTTTTTGTTTCCACAAGCTTTTGAACGTAAATTCTGCTTTTAAAATAAAAGGTCACCTATAGCTTTCGTCATGAGCCACGACTGTTCAAAATGACATCAATGTTTTCAAAGTGCACTGCGAAGGGAGCGTAATTGTAAACATGAAGATCGCTAAAACTCCAATTTTAAAAGGAACCCTGGTCGGTCTCTTCGGTCATCCAACCAGAGGTTGTTATGCATCCCTAAGTCGAGGCTGAAATGCAGAGGTGACCGTGCCTTCACATTAGCTAGTCCTAGGTTGTGGAATGCTCTGCCCCTCTGTATTAGATCTATTTCATCACTGTCTGTTTTTAAATCTAAGTTGAAAACTTACCTTTTTCATTTGCCATTTTATCAATGAAGTCAATTTTAGCTATAATTTTAAAATTTTATGTTTTTTCTCTGATTGTGATTTGTATTGGCACCACGGTGGCGTAGTGAGTAGCACGTTCGTCTCACAGCAAGAAGGTCGCTGGTTCGAGCCTCGGCTGGGTCAGTAGGCATTTCTGTGTGGAGTTTGCATGTTCTCCCCGTGGCTGCGTGGGTTTCCTCCGGGTGCTCCGGTGAATTGGGTAGGCTAAATTGTCTGTAGTGTATGAGTGTGAATGGATGTTTCCCAGGGATGGGTTGCAGCTGTAAGGGCATCCGCTGCGTAAAACAAATGCTGGATAAGTTGACTGTGGCGACCCTAGATTAATAAAGGGACTAAGCCGAAAAGAAAATGATGATGATATATATAATTGATGTCACAGTTGTATTGCAGCAAGCTTTTGTGGCCAAATTAAGAGTGTGGCCATCTTAAGTATATCGCAATTTTCGGACGAATCTGTGGATCAACGGGCAGCAGATCAGAGGGATCCGCAGCCAGCATCAGCTAGAGTGAGTTCCGAGTTGAGGCAACACCAGCTAGAGTCGGGTGATCCTTGAGTCACAGAACGGAAACATCGATAGCCAGCAACGGTGGGGTTTATGTATGTTTGTGTGTGTGTGTGTGTGGGCCCACAAGTAATTTGTTTAAAAAAAAAGTTTGAATCTTGAAAGATCTTCTGATCACTTTACATATATTTATAGAAGCAATACATTTTAATAGGTAATTGGTGTTTTATTTCTCTTTTTGAAGACATTTAGCACTTGATTTGGCATATTTTCACTGCATAACATTTCTGGACACCCTGTATGACTGTTTACATTTGAATTTTAATTGGATGAACAGACAGTGGAAATGGGCAACACGGAGTAGGTAGTGCTGTCAATAAACTCTCAATTTGCTGCGTGTTTACTTAGATTAATCAGTTGTTTTACCTCATTCAAACGGATGTATTTTACCCCAAAATAATATTTATTGTGATTTTATTATTATTATTATTATTATTATTATTATTATTATTATTATTGTTGTTATTATTATTATTATTATTATTATTATTATTAGGTAGACTAAATGTTACATTCACCAATCCAAATGGAGTAAACTAAAAACAAACAGCTTGATTTTTAAGCAGCACTTAAAGTTTATTTTGAGCCTATAAAGTTTATTTTATATCAAAAGCCAGAAGAATAACGGATATCAAATATTTAATGTTTATAAAAATAATAATAATTATTATTATTTGTTAGTTGTAAAATATTCTCCGCGAGCTGTAAAGCCCGCCTTGTTTGATTTGATTGGCTGACATTTAGTCATTGACGAGCTATTATTTCTGAGGCAGAACACGACCGGGGCTGTTGTGTATCGGTGACGGCCCGGTTTCGGGCATAAAGTCAGTCCTGGCCCGGTAATATTGAGGCATTTAAAATCTGAACGTTTGAAAATAAACGCGCCTCGAGACGCCGTTCCATACGTGACGTCACTCGGCAGCCCAAGCTTCAGTTGAGAGATTGTTGAAGCTCGAGTAAGGATTGACATTTGATCGCGTTTACAGAGTTTCAGTGAATTTACCGATTTAAGAATCACCTGTCGACTTAAAGCACCTAATGGGTGAACTAGAACACGATATGAGTGAAAACACAATGCCTGTATTTGTCCACGCGATGGCAGCAACGGCATCTGTGTGTGGTGGAATGGAGAAAGTAGAGGCGGGTTTGTGGATTGACACGATCGGCTTTTGCGACGACTTCTGTCCCTGGCTTGACCAGGTGGACGGGACTGTGGTTACAGAGGCCGATACAGCACTTCACAAGCCCTCTACTGCTAGTAAAGTGGAGGGAAACACAACCGGTGAGGCTATCAGCAAACACTCAAGCTTTATTAGGAGTTAAAACCATTAATAAACCAAGGGTAGAGACATATACAAGTATTGAGGGATTTAAATAAATGTATAAATGAAAAAAGACACATACATATGTTAACAATAATGAGAAATGATCAATAATGGGTTTTAAATAGACTTTGGCATGAGAAAAAGGTGCTCTGTGATGTAAATTGTCCTAAAGGGAGACTTTTTTTCAATAGGCCTAGCCAAAACAATGAATCCACATCCAATACTATTTTAAAACTATGTATGTATATTCAGAATAAATATTTGTGCATAAACGTTTAGGAACAGCCAAATACGTTGTATGAGTCAAAATGAATGATTTTTTCTTTCATGCCAGCAATCTTCAGTCTATTAAGTAACAGTTCATCATTTTCCATGAAGATATTTTGTTATGAATAGTTCAGAAAGTTTCTGAAAATTGACCCTTATGACTGATTTTATTGTTCAGGGTCATCTTTGGAGACCATCAGCTTTTGCAGTAACTTCTGTCCGTGGCTGGACGAGGAGGATTGGACTGTGGTTTCAGATGCCGGTGAACCCGCTACTGATTATAATGTGGAGAAAAACACAACCGGTGAGTCTGTCAGCAGCCAATAGACTTAAGCTTGAAAAATGACGAAAACAGCATTAAACAAAAATGAGAAATGATCAATAATGGGTTTTACACAGACTTTGAGATAAGAAAACGTTGTCTTGTATGGTAAATGGGCAGCAGGGGGCCATATAATAACTGTTTTACTGTATAAAATACATTACACCTGTTAGAGTCCCTATAAACCACCCATATATCATTGTGTGTCTGTGTGTGGTAAATGTTTAGGTATAGCCAAAAATAAATTGTGTAAGTTAAAAATATAGATTGTTCATGCCGACAGTCATCAGACTATTAAGTAAAGTTTATAATTTTCCATAAAGATATTTTATGAATATATTTTATGTTCTGAAAACTGACCATTATGACTGATTTTGTTGTCCAGGATCATCTTTGGAGACCATCAGCTTCTGCAGTAACTTCTGTCCGTGGCTGGACGAGGAGGACTGGACTGTGGTTTCAGATGCCGGTACAGCACTTGAAGAACCATCTACTGATAATAATGAGGAGAAAAAGACAACGGGTAAGATTTCTTAGATTTAAGCATTGTAAAAACTGGGCGAAGAGATTTATGAATGTATTGGAGGATTAAAATAAATGTATCAATGAAATTAGACACATATATGAAACAGAATGAGAAATGAAAAATAATGTGATTTTAAAATAGTCATTCGCTCAGTTGTGTCATTTTAAATGCAACTTTGACATTGTTTGAGTTGACATTACCAAGACAACACAGCTTGTCATAAATCCGTCATAAACATGATTGTCATGAGGCCATTAGAATTGTGTCATCAATATTTTTCTGATCACTTTTCAATTTGCAATTAAACATTTTTATTAAAAGTGTCAGCGTGTTGTTGAATAATTTTATAACAACATCAATAATATTTAATGGCTTTTAAATGACAAATTAAATTTGTACCACTGAATTTGAGAAAAATGATTGACACCGTTATGAAATTCAAGACACAGTTGCAACGGCCTCATAACAATCATGTTTATGACAGATTTATGACATGTTATGTTGTCTTGGTAATGTCAAGTTGTCATGACAATTACAGGCTATGATGTATTTATTTATGTCAAGTTACAGTTGATACAAGTAAAGCCCCGGTCAGATCACACGATTTCGGCATGATTTCCTTGACGTAGGGTGTCGTAGAGATTCGTACATGACAAATGGGCGTCATGACACAAGAGTCCATCGTTTCTTCTCGTGTAATGTAGCATAGTTTAAGAAAAACAATAACATGTATGAGACGCCTCACGACACCGTCGCAGAAAGTCTAGCCTATTAACCTTTTTCTCGTTCTTCACGACGAGTTCCGTCACATGGGTGACACTGTGCAATAGGAGCACATCATTTCTCGGTTATCTCAGTGGGAGCTGCTGTTAATGCACCGGTCAGGTAATGAAACATAGGCTGCATATTTACTTATGGGTGGGTCACGGTTGGATATGATCAATCATTGGTTATGCAAACTTTAACTACGTTTTCTAAAATATTAAGCTGTTTTTAAGCAAATTTATCTGACAGACTGGCACAAATATGCAGACATCTTCATTCTCATAACGAGATTCTGAGCTCTCTCATCCTCCCAGCAGAGTTTGTTCTTCCGAGGTAATCTGGGAACATGTTCAGTGCTGCGAATACATTGCAAAAGCATTTCCTGCTTATCCAGATTTGTCATTAACAGTGAAAACAGTTTAATATTGGCTTCTCTGAAACTGAATGTTTCACTTTCATTTTATTTAGGCTAGATTATTATTTTATTTAACAAACCAACGGCAGTTCGTGTTTTGGTGCTTATAGCGGCCTTGTTTTAAAGTGCATCACCTCAAATGTTATTCGTTATTCTTGTTTATAAATAACTGACCAACAAAAAATGCATTAAAATTAAGATAAAATTACAGCAAAACAAATTATATTTTTGTTTGTGCCCCTCCACTACTCAACTATGCGGGTGATGATTTGTTTCACTGTGAGGAAAATAAGGCATTAATGAATGCTTCACCTTTGATTGTATCACAACTCTCTGTCATATATTTACTCAATATACTCTTGTCATATATCTACTCAACTATTCAGGTGATGATTTGTTTCACTGTGAGGAAAATAAGGATTTATTTCACATGCTTCACTGTGATTGTATCACAAATCTTTGTCATATATTTGCTCATTTTTAAATATGTCATTATTTTAAAGATTATGTCTTGAGCATCTGATTTTTCCTTGCTGATGTTTATGTGCTTTCATATTCTCCATCTCACTCGTGGCAAGTTCAGGCGAGGGAGTGTTTAATAAGAAACCCTGGCAGGAAAATATACATTTAGATTTCAAAGAAAATATCTTAATATTAGAAAGGAATCATAAGTTTGATCCTATCCAGGTCGTAAGGAATGCCCTTAAATAATATAGTTATTAGTTTTCAGCAAGCATCAGTGTTTATTGAGATTAAAATAAGATTTTAATTGAGTTAAGAAATATTGTTATAGTAACACTTGTGACTGCTTTGGGAAATAACGCTCGCCGTAGACGTCAAGTGGACGGCTGAGTTGTCTGGCACATTTGTTACCCACAACAAGTCAAGATTTTATCAAGAAAAAATCACATATCACATCTGACAGTGACTTTATAAACGGCAATAAAAATCGTGTGATCTGACCGGGGATTAACAAAGGCATTCAAGTGATTGTTGTAACAAAGGCATCTCAAACAATGGTATCTAAACTGAAATAACTGAGTGAGTGACACTTAATGACAGTTGTCGTAAGCATGCATGTTATTATTTTTATTCATGAGACGTGTCATATCATGATCATAAAAGTGTCGAGATGAGTGTTTCCATCATTCTCAGTTTCTGAAAATTGACCATTATGACTGATTTTGTCATCCAGGCTCACTTTTGGACATCATCAGCTTCTGCAGCGACTTCTGTCCGTGGCTGGAAGAGGACTGGACGATGCTTTCAGATGACAGTACAACACCTTATGAGTCCTCTCCCGATAACAGTGCGGAGGAAAACACAACCGGTGAGGCCGTCTGGAACCACATAAAAGAAATGAAAGACATTTAGCTGCTCTTAGTACAAGTACTCTTAGCAGCTCAAAAGTCCCTGACAGAGGGCAAATCAATTTATAAATGCATAATTAAAATCATCAGATAAACAATACAATATGATCATTTTAATGCACTCATTATAGACATGGAGCAACTATTCTCAGGCCTATGACTCAAAATTAATTTACACTTCTGAAAGGTCCTGTGAAATTCAAATAAAGTTGTTTTTAGATGTTAGCATCAGTATGTTAGACTTAAGGATATCTGTAAGCTAGTGTGGTACAAAACAGTGACACAATTCACATTTAAAAGACATAAACGTGTAAAGCTTGCAGTTTGTCACTTCCGCCTAAAGCAATCAAAGATTTTTTGACGTCACTTCATACTTCAGTTTCTCATCAAATCTTCTGGCCAATGAAATGCTTTCTAGTGTCTGAAATGTCCCGCCCCCTTCTTCTCATTGGGTTTTATTTGATGCGCTTGAGCTCAACCACTCTCACGGACAGAGCTGTGAGACAAACTAAACGCTATTGGCTGTTTCTAAGGGGAGGAGCTACTCTATGCCCAGCCCACTCTTCGTGTTTCAGTTAAGATTATGTGAAACATTAAATAATAAATGCACATTTCAAAGCACTTCATGTTCATCAAAACCCATAGAGGTTTTCCACAGAAGGTGCTTTTTATGATTGCTCCACTCATGTATGATGGGACGTGTGATTTTGATCAGCTTTGTATAACTCATATATTCACTGGCATTCATGAGTTTGTGATGGAGCAACGAATACTAGACCATAGGTGTCCCAATTGAGGACAGTTCAGCTATATCTAAATTGTTATTAATATTTTACATTTATATATTCTTAACAGCCTCTACAATAACTGACTGTCACGTTTCTAATTTCCTCTCTGTTGTTTTTCATTATTTAAGAAATCCAAACACAAGGCAGCAGGAGGAACAAAATCCATGCTTTCTTCAGGAGGGTGTGGAAGGTCATGAAGAAGCCTTTCCTCCGCAGAAGACGGCTAAAAGTGGAGCCTGATTCTGATCCAGATCAAGAGCCGGATCCAGAGCCAGATCCAGAGCCTGATCCTGATCCAGAGCACAATCCAGATCATGAGCCAGGTCCAGATCCAGAGCCAGATCCAGAGCCTCATCCTGATCCAGAGCACAATCCAGATCATGAGTCAGGTCCAGATCCAGAGCCTGATCCTGATTCAGAGAGCAATCCAGATCAAGAACCAGGTCCAGATCAAGAGACCAAGCCAGATCAAGAGCCTGATCTGGTTTCAGGACCTGATCCAGATCAAGAGCCAGGTCCAGATCAAGAGCCAGATCAAGAGCATGATGAAGATCCAGAGCCTGATCCAGATCGAGAGCCAGATCCAGATCGAGAGCCAGATCCGGGTGAAGCGCCAGATCCAGATCAAGATCCAGATCGAGAGCCAGATCCGGGTGAAGCGCCAGATCCGGGTGAAGATCCAGATCAAGAGCCAGACCCGGGTGAAGAGCCAGATCCAGATCGAGAGCCAGATCCGGAT
>CAIGQQ010033154.1:14374-34374 GCA_903798035.1 Danio albolineatus
CAAAGTATTTTATTTTGAGAAACATTTAAAGTATTTTGGGGCAGTAAACATGTCAGGCTGAATCATTCAAGTGAATCATTGACTTCTGCAGTCTTTGTTTCAAAAAACACAGATGTCTTTACAACTTACACCTAAAAACAATGTAAAATTAAATAAATCTTACCCATACCTTAGGAACGGTATAGCAGAACATTTTGGTGGTATGAATACCTTGACTTTTCCAAACCGCGATATACCTTGAAAACGGTTATTGTCCCATGCCTAAACGTAACATGTACTTAAACATTAGTTTGGCAATTCTGACCATTTTACACTTTATATTGAGTGGACAGTTCCTGTGGATTTACCATGCAAGTACACTGGTATCACAAGGTGAAACCTTCTAATGCAGCATTAGTTCTGCCATACAGTGTTCACAAGTACATGATCTGCAAACAGGTGTGGAAGTGGGAAAACATCTGCAAGTACATATTATTGTTACATAATGCACTTACATAACTCTTGTTACAGATGTGTCCTTTCCTAGTGTTGTTCCCAATGTCCTGTTACACATTTGTACTTACACATACTATTCAGTGGGTTGTTACGAGTGTAGCTACACCAGTATTACACAAGTAAATACTATGTACCAGTGTGTACATACACTGTAGTTACATACTAAAACATCTAAGTACTATGTAAGTTCACAGGTATAAGCGACACTTCATATAAACTGGGACCGTGAAATTTAATCTTAAACTGTTCAAGCAGTTTTGGAGAATTTGATGTTTCCATGTCCAAAACAGAATGCCTGAAAGAGGTTTTTTTTTTGTTAGAGAATAACTTTTTGTCAGGCTCGGGATAGAACCCGGGTCTCCAGTGTGACAATGCAGTTGCGTTATCAAAAAGCCACTGGGAGTTGAAGCCAACAGTGAGACGCTTCTTGATTGCTTGTGGATGTTTATTAACAACAGAAAACAATCGAACACGAAAAAATGGTTAACAAAACTTGGAACTTTGGTTTCCAAAAAACAACTAAGCAGATAGGCAAAAACTTCAGAACAGAAAAAAAATCCACAATACTTTAAAGAATCAATAATGCAAAAGAAGCAAGCTCAAAAACCCAGTAAGAAAAACTCACAGTGTGTGTGACAGGCTTGGAACCACAATAACCGAGCAAAGAATCTCTGAACTGAGGCTACTTAAATACAGAAAACTAAACATGGCACATGTGAAATCAATAATAGTGATTGCAGACAAAAAAAAACAGAGAGAAAAGACTAAATGAGGACATCTAGTGGTAAAGAAAAAACCCTACAAGAGAAAACTAAAATAACCTGGGACAAAACCCTGACATTTTTAAGAGCTTTGTGTTAATGCAGGATAATGGAGCTTCCCTTTAAAATATCTGTGTTTTTAACATTTTTGCGTGAATTAATCATTTAAATGAAGTCTTTCTTCAGATCTGCATCAACTAACCCCTGTTCTCTTTTTCTCTTCAGCCTGGTTATGCCGAACCGGTGTTTAAAGAAGTGGCGTATATGCTCAAGCTGAAGCGTCCGCCATTGTGCAAACACTTGATTGAAATGTACGAGTGGTTTGATCAACCTCGATACACTGCACTGGTCATGGAGTACCCCAAGCCTTGTGAAGCCCTGGGGGAGTATATAAGAAATCGCAACAGGCTGACCGAACATGTGGCACGTCGCCTGTTGCGACAGATAGTCCAGGCAACCCAGCATTGCTTTGACAAAGGCATTGCGCACAACGACCTGCATTCCGGCAACGTCCTGGTCAACACGAGGACTATGCAGATCAAGCTGATCGACTTCGGCTGCGCTTACGAAGTGGATAGAAAGAACTGCGATAGCGCCATCTTGCTCAGCGCCTGGGCTTTAGGCTACCTGCTGTATTACATGGTGACTGGAGATGTGCCAAATTACAGCATGAGTAACGACGATTGCTGCGTTTCGTTTATACCCAGCTTAACCAGTGGTGAGTGAACAGACGCTAGCTGTGTTTCCATTTAAAGATTTCAACTATTTTTAACTTAAACCTACATTTTATGCAGATTTGGAAAATATATGCACATCTTGGCTTTTCCGTTCATTCAAAAAATAGGTGTATGGAAACATGGCTGATGACAATTGTAACAACCTACTGTAAGCTCATGACAGGAAAGAAACAGCTTAGCATTGTTGAACCCAGGAAATGTTTCACTTTAAATGTCCCGCGAGCCTGATTTCAGCATCTATATAGGGTCAGGGCATTTGCAGGCCACTGTCTGGCAGTGTTTACCTCCAAGCGTAATCAAACACACCTTCCAGTAGCTTTCTAGTGGTCTTGAAGACATTGACTGTATCTGAAATCATCCCTCATCCACTATTCCCTACAATAGTCCACTATAGTGTACTTAAAGCAGTGAATGAATGCGAGTGAGTGAGTTGTAGCACCAAAGAGATGCTGTTTTGTTTGTTTTGCTGATCGTCAGCTTCTTGTTAAGATCCTGTAAGAGTTATTTAACACTTAAAGAGCCCCTATTATACATTAAAAAGGGTCATATTTTGGTTTTGGGGGTCTCCAACAGCAGTGCCCACCATCTTGCACACTATAAAAAGGCTGCTTCCTCAAATACTTCACTTTTAAGGGTATACAGGACGGTTTAGGATACAGCCATTGGTAGCATTTTAATCACAATTATCAGAAGGTTTCTTCATGAATGCCAGCTTATCTAGTCTTAGAAATAAGATGTTGTCTTGTAAGTGCGGTAACCATTTCTTTCCTTATACAGACTGCTGTGACCTGATCAAAAAGTGTCTGAGCGAAAAATTGACGCTCGATCAGCTTTTACAACATGACTGGATGAGGAGACAGTAGAATGAGGGCGAGACTGAAGACAAGAGATGAAGGTAAACACATTTACAAGACACACAAAGCTGATGATCAGCCAATGTCAGAAGAGTTTTAGCGGGTTTAACAATCATCTTAATTTTTGCTAGGATCACGTCCATACCTGCCAACACTCCCGTTTTACCCGGGAGTCTCCCGTATTTCACATCCATCTCCCGCCACTCTCCCGGTTTGTTATTTCTCCCGGGAAACTCCCGTAATTTGTACGTCCCAATGCAGTTTAAAAAAAGCACTTTTGTTCGTGTTCGTCAAGTTGCCAGATCTTGAATGAAGTTCATAACCTTACACAATTGACGCAATATTCAAATCTTGTAACATATTTTACCTCAATCTGGCAACACACGTTACAACTCAGGTGTGCTGTTGATTACTGCGCAGGAGGTAGATGCGGGACTTGAGTAGTGGCAGTAGCAACAAGCAGCTGCGTCAGTAGTAGTACTCATGATGGAAGGAAAAGAGTCAGGTTGTGCTTCGGCAAAGAAAAAAATATATACATGTAAATTTAGCAGCAGCTGGACGGAAGAATTCAAGTCTAGAAGCCACCTTGACAACGCCCACGCTTTCTGCAGGGTGTGTCATATTGATTTTAATGTCGGACACGGTGGGAAAAACGACATCACTCAGCATGTGGAATCACAACTGCACTAAAATTGTAAATTATGTTGAAATTATTAATAATGTTCAATTCCTTAGAGAGTTTATTGTTATCGCTTTGCTTTACAAGACCTCGTTGTGTCACTAGGAGCCATGGATATTGCTTTGGGCTTATTTGTATGTTTATTTTGTTATTTTTATTTTTAATCTGAAAAAACATCACCATTCTACTGAAGAATTTTTGAATTTAATGTTACAAACAATGTTAAAAGTCACAATACAACATAATAAAAGTGATATGAGAATAATTTTATTATTTAACACTTAAAGAGCCCCTATTATACATTAAAAAGGGTCATAGGGTCATAATAATAATTTTATTATTATTCTCATATCAAACACCAAATGTTGGCAGGTATGATCACGTCACGTACTTTTAATGTCAAAACAAAAAAAAGCATGTAAAAATTATGCATGGACATTCAAATTTACATAAAACTTTTGGAAAAGTTATGGAGTTTACGCAATAAAGATGTGTGTGAACCCTGCATAAATGATTTGCCAATAAAGCAGCGTTTCTATCATATAAGAAACAAAAGAGACCAAATGGTCAATTCTTGATAAACTGGCGATAAATATCAGAAATGTAGTGTAGTACTTTAATGTCAAAACCAACCAAAAAAAAAAAACACGTAAAAATGCTGATCAATTTGATGTCAACACCTTGACGTCTATTTGACATCCACACGTTGATGTCCTTTTGACCACCAAAATAAAGACACAAAAAGTCTTATAAGAAAGGTTTTATTCATCTGAAAGCTTCAAGTACAAATCATAAACATCCCTACAATGCATGTAAACTGATGTCAAACAACATGAAATTAACATCTTAACAATGGCGTCAAAAAAACAAATCAATTGACATCAAATCGATTCGCATTTCTGACATGTGTTTTTGATGTTGTTTTGACATCAAGGTGCTCGCTGGGATGATTTGTACACTCCAAAATAATGACACAAAAAGTATTATAAGAATCGTTGTATTCTTATTTGTGCTGTATGTTATTTGATTTATGTTACACAATTGATAATATGTATAAGCATGGTACAACATAGAGCATGATTTGTTAATAATTGTAAGTGGCTAATGACAATATTGCAGAAGTGATCATTTGAAACTGTATATACTTGCAGAGATTTATAGAAATAAAGTGTTGCATATTGATATTTATCCTACCTTAAATCATTGTTGACAACTATTGTGAGAATCATTAACATGATCAGTGTCTGAATATCAATAATTATTAATAATAACATATAATTAAAAGTACATTTGTATTTTGAGAAGTGTGTATCAAACTGGTAGCCCTTCACATTAATCGCTACCCAAGCAGTAGCTCTCAGTTTCAAAAAGGTTGGTGACCCCTGCACTAGACAAGTTACAGACATGTCTTTAATATTTATGCTTTTGTTTTTCCTCAGTATGGATGTAAAAAAGCAGCAAGGTCTTCTGCGGAGAACTTTCATCTTAAAAAAGAAAAAAAAAATACAAATAAAAAAAAACTAAAAAAACAAAACACAAACATCATAAAGAAGCCATTTCTTCACTGCAAATGGAAAACGAAGAACTGATCCAGAACCAGAGCCTGATCCAGAGTCTGTCCTGGGACCCAACCCCTTGAGGATCAGCATCGTCATCAATCCCAGGAAACTGCCTCCTCTGTGCAGTCAGAAAAGGAAACCTGTGGTGGACTCTTGAGGATACAGATGGTTTAATTGGAGTGCATTTTGAGGAGGATGTGTTGTTTCCTCAGAGGATGATGATCAACACCGGCACCAGATCAATTAATTGGGTCAGGTTTATATGATAGGCAGAACGTTTAAAAATATATATTTATGGACAGTCCTAAAATGAGAATGCTTTTTTTTAATTGGCAAAAAAATAAATAAATCCTGAACACAAATGAAGATATTTTTAGATGAAATCCGAGAGCTCCCTCATCCTTCATAGACAGCAACAGCCCCAAGTTGCTCAGAAACAAAGTACAGAAACAACCTTTTTTGGTATTTTTCTGGACTTTGAGAGTGAGGGAGCTCTCAGATTTCAGAATGACTGATATCAGAAATGATCTAGGAGGAGTATGGGGTGGTGGAGGGCCTTTTTTTTGTTCAGTTTGTGTTGTGGAGGGAAGTGTACATTGCTAACACTGACCCATAAAGTAATTGTAGACTTCTATATTTCTAATTTTAATTTTGGACAGTCCTATGCTAAAATGAGCATGCTTTACTTTTAATTGGCAAAAAAATCCCCTGAACACAAATGGAGATATGTTTAGATGAAATCAGAGAGCTCCCTCATCCTCCATAGACAGCAACAGCCCCAAGTTGCTCAGAAACAAAGTCTAGAAACTACCAAAAAATCATTCTGGTATTTTTCTAGACTTTGAGGACGAGGGAGCTCTCAGAATTACTGATATCAGAAATGAGCTAGGAGGAGTATGGGGTGGTGGAGGGCCTATTTTTTACTATTGAATACAAATAGAGATATTTTTAGATGAAATCAGAGAGCTCCCTCATCCTCCTTAAACAGCAACAGCCTCAAGTTGCTCAGAAACAAAGTCCAGAAACTGCCACAAGAAACAATTCTGGTATTTTTCTGGTCATGAGGATGAGGGAGCTCTCAGAATTACTGATATAAGAAACGAGCTAGGAGGAGTAGGAGGTGGTGGAGGGCCTTTTAATAACAATAAATAATAATAATAATTAAAGGATTGATATGCATAAACAAATAAAGAGTGATTAATGATGACAGAATTTTCAGTTTTGGGTGAACTGCCCCTTTAAGCGATAGCATTAGTGCATTTCAGCATGGTAATAAGGTGCTATGTGCAGGGTTAATAAATTAATTAAAATGAAAATCTGACTATTTTGGATCAATTTTAACACAAAGTTGCTGTCATATCTTCAAATCAAGTTGAGAAACAAAAATTCATTTCATGATTTGAAGCCACTCATTAGAAACATGCAGGAACTAAAATAAATCATGCACAGGTTTTGCTCATCTTATAAATCTGACCCAATGTATTGCGACCCAGGCTGAAGTACTGGCGAAATCAGAGATGTTCAGAATGCCGGTGTTCAACAATTTCAGATTTATTTAATCATCATCCTCATAATCTCTGGAGAAACAGCACATCCTCTTCAAATGTTTCCATCAATATCTTGCAGTATCAGCATTAAAGAGGCAGTTTCCTTTGTCTGAGAGTTTTTCTGAATAAATTAAATGGATTGTACATCCAAAAATGAAACGTTTGCCGTTATTTACTCATTCCTTGACTTGTTCGAAACTGGCTTGAGTTTCTTTCTTCTGTTGAACACAAAAGAAGATACGTTTTAGAATTTAGCCATTGACTTCCACAGTATTTGTTGTTCCTCCTATGGATGTAAATGGTCATGGGTTTGCAACATTCTTCAGTACATCTTCCATTGTGTTCAACCAAAGAAAATGATCACAGAGTTTTCACTTTTTGTTGAACTATTCCTTTAAGTTGTCTCCCATCCAGATATTGGCTCCTAAATACTGCTAATCTTTCCCTGGAGCCTCTGATTATGAGCTGAATAAGGGTGAGTTTTATTTCTCATTTTTGTACTTTGTTATTCTGATGTCAGCAAATGCTGCTAACTATTGTCAGTATTGTAGCAAACAACCAATGTATAAAATGTGATTATAAAAAGAGTTTTCACATTAATAATGGATTTTATTTTATTTTGTTTTGATACAGCCAGTGCTTTCATACACAGTTGAAGTCAGAGTTATTAGTCCTCTTGAATTATTCGCCTTCCTGTCTCTCCCTCCCTACAAAAAAAATCCTTTAACTTACTTTAGCTTTATTTAATGTTTACAATGCGAGTCCAAGTTAATCCATTCTTAATAGTGTCACTAAATGCAGTATTTAAACCTCCTATTTAAGCAGAAACGAAGTGAGTAACTACAAAAAGGTCCACTATTTGAGAAAAAAAAACAACCACTGCTGTGACCAGGCTGGCTACTAGCCTGATTAAACAGTTTACATTAACACTTCATACAAATAAAGGCGGTTCATTCCGCTGTGGCGACCCCAGAGTAATAAAGGGACTAAGCCGAAAAGAAAATGAATGAATGAATGATACAAATAAAATTGCAGACGTCTTTTCTGGCCTTCATATTATTTGTAAGCAATGTTCTGCATGTAGATGGCGTCGTTGTGTAATCATGAATCGCTGTAAGATCATTGAAAGAGTTTATATTCATAATTTTTTATTGTTTTGAGGGTTGCACTCGGTTGGGCGCATTTATTTAAATTACATCTTTTTTGCATCTACGTTTTCAGTGTTTTGAGGGATATTTAGTGTATTTTGATCGACAGTATCCTCTGAATCGCTATTTTAGAGGTTACTGTTCAGGTCAAACTATATAAACTATGCATATAATTGTACTTTTTCGCTATATGTAAATACTAACACATATTTTACTATAAATGTGTCTTGTATGAACACGTACGATGTCTTGTACTCGTTTCTCGGACAGTTTCAGACAGTTGAATGACTTCTCCATTAGGCGAGACTATGCATTCACAATGGTATGAACCATTATAGGGGTGATCAAATGTAAATTAATATTTTAATATTATAATTATTCGTATTATTTAAGATTCAAATCACATGAGCAGTACTCCACATACATCTTGTCCTTCAGGGGCGATCAAATGTTAATTAAGGGGGTGAGATACCCCCAACCCCTCTGTAATTTGCACCCTGGTTGTACTGCTCCTGTACCTGACCTTACAGCCTCACCCAAAATGGCGCAGTAACTCGACCCACTAGAGTTACGTTTCTATAGCAACCCCGCTACTCTCGCGACAACGGAAAGTGCGAGACTGACTGCGGCGCCCTATTTCCTTTCCTCGCTGTAAATGGGCAAGTGCGCGAGCTCTGTCAGAAATCAAGCCCTCATTTGCAAACTTTCCCCACAAACAGCGTTTAACTTTCATTTAAGGCGGCCGACACACCGAGCTCGGTCGGAGGGTGGTTTCGGAGCCGCCACGGCGCGTTTCAGCCGCTTGTTTGAGGCGTAAACAGTGTAAAAGAGGAGTTGTGGGTGGGTTTGACGGTTATGGCAGCACCGCGACCCATTAAAGGCATTCTGAAGAACAAATCCAGTATTAAAGTCCGAGCAGAAGAACCAGTTCAGGACATCCCAGAGCCAGGAGCCCCTCTAAACTCTGAAGACGACCCTCAGTGAGTACACCTCTATTTTATTTGTATTTTTACAGCAGACAGAAACACTGGGCGGCAGTTAACATGAGGGCTGTCAATCAAACTCAAACTAACTGTCTATCAAATGATAACCAGCACTCACAGCTAGTCCTCTACTGGTTTACTGGTTTGTCCCATATGTATTACTGGGTTGGTTGGTAGCTGAAACTGCTAATAGGTTAGCACCTGCCCTGTCAATGTCGATATAATAAACCAGCCTGCAGTATTCAACTCAAATTGACGTAAAGTTGGTTTTATATTCGTTCAGTGACAACTTGTGACATGCTCACCATGTTATTTACCATGGTACTTTGACTGTTCAGTCTAAAATCACATTTAAGCATCACTTAAAAACAGCATTAGCTCTATTAAAGCACTACTAAAGGAAAGTATGCTTAAAACTATATGTAAATAACTGGAGTTTGCTTGTTTTGACACATTATTTGAAATATGTGGCTTATAAATAACTGGATTTTTATTTTAATGGGGCAATCTTTTCCACAGGCCATTAGAAAAATGTTCTGTAAGTCTGAAATTTCATTCATCGTGGTCTTAAAAAGCCTCAAATTTGACTTGGTGGAACCTGCAGAAACCCTGACCATTTGAAATCATTAATTTATCGTACAGCTCGAGGAGATGTGATAAAATGTGGTTCAGTGTCTTCAGAGTGTTATTTTAACGTAACTTAATTTAAATTCATTAGGTCAGGGTTCATACAGTCATGAAAAACCTGGAAAAGTCATGGAATTTTGACATGGCATTTTCCAGGCCTGGAAAAGTTTTGTATAAACAGAAAAAACTCACAAAGTTTTGGAAAAGTCATGGAAATTAGTTGAACACATATCTGTATACTTGAATTAGGGCTTTTATTTATATGTAATGTTTCATGTAATGTCTACATATACATGGTAAACAATAAGAAAGAATTTTTTTTTATGTTCATTAAAAAAAGAAAACTCATAAATGTTTGAAACAACTGAAGGGGGTAATGAAAATGGTAAGTAATTATTGGGTGAACTATCTCTTCTAAAATGCATGCAGATGATAAACTTTTACTTCATTATGATTAAACTCTATATTAAACTATAATCCCATTTGTACATTTTGCGATGTGACTATATTGCAACCGTTTCACTTTGCGATATGAATGCTGAAACGATATTAGTGCAGCCCTAACTTGAATATAGGTTAGTCGTCTTTACTTCTTTTCTGTTCTTTTCTGTTCATGGACAAAAACTTGCTCTCACATTGTTAGCACTGTGTAAGCATTACCTAAATGAATTTCATATAGATATAAAAACGAATGTAAACTAAACAGTGTTCTATGATATGCAGTAATAAATTTGAACGTCATTGTTTTTCTTTCTCATGAAACATTACATCATGAAAATGTACTTGAAAGTTCTAGAAAAGACATGGAATTTTAGTAGTAAAAATGTGAACCGTTAGGTGTCTGTGCTTTGAAACCTTTTTTTATTTATTTATTAAATATATGACATTAAATATCAAGCATTAACAATACCAAACGTTTAAAAACAAATCTATATTTCCGTACATTAATGATTTCTTTTTAAAATATAACCGTTAGCCGTTTTTGATATGTTATGTTACATAATCATGATTAAACAATCTTTTTATTACTGAAGTGAATATAAATATAAACATGGTAGTGTTAATTATGAACAGTCATTTATTCTGTCAATGTTCTAAAACTTGCTTTTTTTATATAATTATTTTATATATTATTTTATATATTTTTTTTAATATAAAATATGTTTTTAAAAATATGTCAGAAATAGCTTTCTTTTTACCTAATATTATTTGATTTGAGCATTTTCTCTGTTATTTATTATTTATTTATTTATTTTATTTTGGAATGAAATGTGAACCCCTGGATTAAATATTACATTTATATTTCTGATTTATTAATAGTAATATCATATTACAATATTGTTTATTTTCTTATTTCTAATATTACATGTGTTAATATGTGTTGCCTACTGAGTGAATGAATGTATATGCACACATACAATAACCTTTTAGCTTAACTAAACAATATTTTATTTTAGGGTAAAATGAGATTCGCATGATATCTGCTAAAGAATCGTTTTTCTTTAAACATAAACTATGAATAAGGTCATTAATATTAACCTCTTATTAATACTTTATTAAAAGACATAAAAAATCCCAATGGTTCTAAAAATAGACCTATTTTAATGAAAAATTAAAGTTTTGCTGGTAAATCAGATTTCTCATATGGTATTTATGACAGTTTTTGTTGTTGTTTTTGTAATATTTGTTTATTAAATATTAATAATTATTAAATATTAATATCAATTGCTTGCTAATGTTAAACCAAGTGATTTCTATAACATGATGAAATGAACTTGGATGAAAACAGGTTTTCATATACATGTATTGTGTATAAATATAAAATGAACATAACAGTGTCACTCTACAGAAAACAAATAGCTGTAAAATAGGCTTCAATCTAGTTTTGGGGTCGAATGAGGTTGCCTTGGGGGTGTCTGTGTTCACACACGCACACACACATACATGCACAAATGCTTTGCTGTTGTAAGCATTGGATCAAATATGGAGAAACCCAAAAGATGGGTTCATAAGTGTGATTTATGTGTAGTTGAAAATATTAACCCAATGTCAATTTCACTGAAAACTCGTCAGATGTGTTTTTCTTTTATTATTATTTTTTTAAATGCTATAAATTTATGTTGTCCTTTAGTGCGGCACTGATGTATTTCATAGCAATGTTGATCAGTCAATCCATCAGTGGATCAATCGTACGTCAGCTCATATACAGATCAGCTGATCGACGCAGGTTTGAAATGCTCTATGCCCTAGTGAACTGTGGTGAAGAATGGTGAACTAATGACCTTCGAAGCCAATCACAGTCATTTCTGTTGAGAAATTGACACAACGTCCATTCAGTGGTGTTTAAGAATGCACTTAAATGTTAGCCGAAAATAGACATTAGACATTTTTAAATATTCTGTACCCAATGTTTTCCTCAGCTAATGTTTAAATTTGTAATATTAATAAACTGGCAGTGGGCTGGTTACAGAGACCAAGGAGATAGATAAATAAATAGACAGACAGACATAAACTGACTTAAGCTTTGTTTTTCAGATAAACAAGCATGTTCACATTATCTGATATATCTGCAAACATGTTATGGTATTTTTATGCTTTAGAAGAGTCAAAACGTACATACAGCATCTTTAAAGAAGCGTGATTCCTGTAACATGATGTGATTATTATGGTTAAAAAGGGGTCTGATCACAACATGTCAACATAAAAGTGTAAAATAAAACACAGCTGCCACAGCAGGCTGGTAATTTTGGAAGTTTTTTTTTTGCCTGTAGGTCAATGTACATGTAAAATTGATCTCATTCATTCTGACATTGGCTGGTCTAGATCCACCATTAGGACTCGAGGATGTGTCGAAGCTCTTTCCTTGTCTTCTGGAGGTCAGAGAAGTTGTGTCTTGTCAAGGATGAGACTGAAATTAATGACGATCCTGTCCTCTTGTTAACTGAGCCGTCTGCCTTTTTATGCACACATTGATTTATGCTTTTAGGTCAACTAAAATTTGATAGTGGCAGAAGCCTAAAATATATAGATTTTCTTTTTTTATATTGTTGAATGATTGAATTAGCACTGAAAACCTTAGTTAAAAGTTACTTCTAAAAATGTTATTTATGTTTTTAAATAGAGGTGTAAACCTATACTGGTCTCACTGTTCAGTTACGATTATCATGCCATCGATTCAGTTCAATTCGATATCTCGGTGCATCACGGTGCATATATATTTCCATCCACAATTCGATTTTACTTCACAGCACAAGAATTCTTGTATTAAAATGTATAAATAAATTTATATATTATTTGTAATAAAATTGTGTCCTTTAATACAAGCAGTCAGAAATATGAACTGTACCTTTAAAAACTCAGGTACACACACAGAACAACACAACAGCATTTATAGCAAATAAACAAAAATAAATATTCTGCCTGCTTTCTGAGCATTGTCTAGCGAGTTATGGTTGGTCAAGCGCTCAACAGAAGGGGCTGGGATAGGCTTTAACGCTCTGGTGTACCGATGAGTGACAGCGGCGATCACAGCTGATCCATGATAGACGCCGAGGAGAAAACTAACTCTCGCATGTTTCTGTATCCAGAATTAACGTTGTAACAGCTAAGGGAAGAGGAAAAGTCACACCAGCAGGTCAACGGACCACAGTGAGAGAGAGAGAGAGAGAGAGAAATGGAGTTTACTTTCATTTTCTCAGTCGCAGTGAAGTAGGGGCTTCTGCTGTTCAGTGTGACTGAAAGACTGTCCAGCAAACACACACAGTGAATTGTGCAGAGTTTCTGCATTTTTAAGTAGTGTTTTAATTACTCGTGCTCGCCTCCCTCGCCATAGCACGCTACCAAGACATAGCACATATGAGATCAATGACGTCAGTACGTAATAACCGGTTATGATCTATTACTAAACCAATACCGAATTGTCTGCGTCTGCATCGCGGTGCACAGAAGAAACTATTAATTTTAACACCCCTATTTTTAGATCCTAAAATCTCAGAATCAGGAGTCTAACCAGTAGATATATTTACAAAATTCTGTGATGAAATCAGAGAATTACGAAAATATTTTTTTAAACATTTTTACAGTTACATTAGTTGAGCCAAACTGGTTTTATTATTTTTTGTGTATTATTTATTAATTTTAAAGACGAGACCAACATATTGGCAATTGTGTCTCTTTTTTTTTTTTACCGAGCAGTATGCCTTTTATCATTTTTCAGCACACACTGATTTATTTATATATTTTTTTTACTCAAATTTAGACTGGCAGAATATATAGAGATATTCATTGTTTTAATGTTTATTTTTTATATCATTAAATTATGATTTTTTGTAATTTTTATGCTAAATTGCGTTTTCAAAAAATTGCATGGCATTTTCGATTAATATTATTAATTGATTTAGCATTTAAAAGCTTAAAGTTAAAAGGTTATTTGTTTTATTTTCATTGCCTAAACTCTCAAAATCCAAGTATAGTTTGCAGATTTGTAAAAGAAAATTCTGTGCAGAAATGGCAGAATTTGTATTATTATTATTTTTACAGGGTCTTTTGCACAAAAATCTTTTTATTTATTTATAATTGTTTGTGAATATTTGTTATTTACTATTATTTATTAATTTATCAATGATGGTGATAAGACCAAAATAATGGCGATTCTGTTAACTGAGCCGTCTGCCTCTTATCATTTTTCAGCACACATGTTGATTTATGCTTTTAGGTCAACTAAAATTTGTACAGGATTTTTTTTAGAAGCATAAGTAAAGGAGGCTGCAGCTGATGGTTATGTAGAAGTTGGTGTGTGTGTGTCTGTCTGTCTGTCTGTGGGCTGTAGGTGTTGTGTTTGGCTCTTCTTCCTCTCTCCAGAAGACGTTGTTCTTGAATCCAGCTCTCCCACTCTGCGGAAACTAGGACACACTGCGAGAATGACACTTATTCCTCAATTCTGTCCTGCGGGACGACCAGCCGAGCTGACTGCAGTGACACTCAATTAGACCTGCTTAAAAATGTATTTAGTGCTGCACCTAATCACCAGATGACGCTCAGTATAGTGAAGTAATATAAGTAATTTTTTTTTCTCCTCCATATAATCCTATAGCTCTGTTCATACTAGGGCTGAATGATACATCACTAAATTATCATTATTTCGATAATAGTATTAGTAATTCAATATATAATAATGTAATAGACTGCGAATGCAATAGACACACCGAGTACGTTTACATGGACACCAATAATCTGATTTTAACACGATTAAGACCATACTCTGATTAAGAGTCTACCATGTAAACAGCAATTTATGATTAATTTACTCTGATTAAGGTCATAATCGAACTAGAGAGAAATTGAATTAAGACGTGGAGTATGCCCATCTTAGTCGCATTATTGAAGTGTAGTACAGACATGTAAACACCACAATCAAACTTACCGTAATGTAGGACTTTTTGTCGCATTTTGCGACAGGATAGCCCACACACACACACGGCTGTCAGACACTCTTTGCACCTACCGTGTCAGTGAAGACCACAGGCACCTGCATAGTAAAATGCAGAGGTTATTTTTCTGTCTATTCAGCATGTGGTATGAACTTCCATTAAAACAACACTCTTCCAGCAGTTCATAGTTGCATTTAATATCTCGTTTGTCACAGGGGGCATGCATGAAATGTTCCCAAATGAAAGTGAAAGTGCCAAACTGCAGTTAAAGTCAACAAATTAATGATGAAATACCCGAAATTACATGAAACTCCCGACAGCACGGTGATGCAAAGACGTTAATCGAATTATGTGCTATGACGTAAAACGGGATTATGAAAGGAACATTCAAAAAGCAGCTCATGTAAACACCATCATATTATTGTCATAATTAGATTAAGAAAAATTATTTGATTACTGATGTCTATGAAAACGTAGTCATTGCAAAGGTGTGATAATTTAAATTTATTTTATGCATTGGTTGTTCATTTAAATCAGATAAATCAGATGAGGTCTTACTATCTTTAGCCTCGCCTCCCCAGCTATAGTTTACATTTCAGCTTAATTGTTTTTTCTTTTATTTATTAACTATTCAGTACTCAAATACTCTCATTCCGCAGAAATCTACAGATTTATTGATTTATTTATTTAATATCTGTCTGGCGTTACTGATTAGTAGGCCCACGCGGAATCTGCACGCCCAGAAATCCGCAAATTTTTAGCCCATCATTGAATCTATTTATTTACGGGTGTAGTGTAAATTTATTATTTATTTATTTATTTATTCAGTTTTTAAAATCATTTCAGTAATTTTTATTGACTAATATGAAAATGTTCATATGATTTATTGACAATACAGTTTGTACAGTAATATTTTCAGTCTTTTAGTAGATCCATTATCTGAGAGACTTGCATTCTTTACCAAACAAGTGAATCTATATGGGTTCGCATTGTGGACAGTAAATAAAAGTTTTATTTAAATAGATTAAAGTTTTAGTTAAATAGATAAAATTGTAGTCTTACGCAATTTAGAAATTGCATGTGCTTAAATCGCAATTTTATTTATTTATTTATTTTTGATTAAGTGCACAGCCCTAGTTTAGAGTGCTTTAAAGTCTGCATTTTGAAGTTTAAACTCAGTATAAGTGTCCAAAAATATTAACATATGTCTTTATGACTAAAGAAAGAAAGAAAGAAAGAAAGAAAGAAAGAAAGAAAGGAACATCTTGGAGGACAAGGACCTGAGTAAATTATCTGTATATTTTTTTCTGGAAGTGAACTAATCCTTTAATTCAAATCATGACACTAATTCAATTTAGTAGATTTTATTGTTATTGTAAATGGACCTTATTATTGTGTGTTATTATAAGTTATTGCTTAAAGTTTAACAGAGATTTAATTCAGGAATATATATTTGTATTTTTTATTAAAACATGGAAAGAGAGTTGTGTAAAATAATTAAAATCCTATGTCTGTATTTCCCAATTCTGTCCATATTCGCCACATTACAGAAATCCCTTTGCCTTCTAATGATCAGATCAGGGACTATAATAACATAAAGTCTTTGAAATATTAGCATGTTTTGGTTTATATCTAGAACATGTTGTAATCTGTTGACAATAAACTACCTGTTTAATTTTAGTCACTGTTTATTTGTAATGCTCTGTGCTGTTTGAAATCGCTAATAATTTCTAAAAACGTGATTATAAAACCGCTTGGTGTGTATAATAAACAGCTTTGCCTGTTCTGAGGGAAACGTGAGTGTTTGCCTGTGCAGTGCGAGTGTGTGGGTGGTTGACAGGGCATTTGTTAAGGTGTTCAGAGTGGCTTCTGGTGCGTTACACGGTTGCTAGGGTAATCTGGCTGGTTGCTAGGCTTCATGTACTGGCTAAACCCCAAGTATCTGCTATTTTAGTTTGTGGATATGGCTCAGGTCCTTCACTCAGTGTTAGCCTATGGAGTTTTCTTTGTTTTCCACACATAGTAAAGTTGTCGAATAGTAATTATAAGCGCCTCCTAAACAGGCGGTATGATTGTTATTCTTCAGGTCTGCAGAGCTAACTGAGGGGTGAGTCGCACACTAGTTTAATAGCACACTCGGTAGTCATGCTCTGTTGTTTTTACTGCTCATAATCACTACTTGTGCATCAATGGATCGCGACTGTGAGATCCATAGTATTTTGATTAAGAATTAGTAGTTACAAAATAGGAAGAATATGAATAAATTAAATTGGGTGAATTATGTACACTACATTTGATCACATTTGTCATTTAAATCTCATTGGAAGTATTATATGTAGGAATGGGTATATCGTTAAGGTTTTAACAGTACTACTACTTTTATCGAGACCAATTATTGGTTTGGTACTTTAACGTACTTTTTTTTTTTTTTATTAAACAAAACAACGCCCGCTTTCCTGAGCTTTTCCAGACTGTACGTGTGAAAACACCCTGCTGAGACGGGGGTTTCGTGGCCCTTTAAAAAAAATAATTGGCTGAATCGTAGAAAAGCTGAATTAAGATCGTCTGCTGGGTCGAATCAAGATCGTGATCTTTTTCCGATTAATTGTGCAGCCCTAATGCTCACCTTTATCCTGAATATTCATGAGGCGTTATTTTTCTCCAACACCTGCAGTTGACAGCAAGAGAGCTGTGCTTCTTCTGCAACCTATGTTTTTCTATATTAGGGAGGATATCCTGTACCAACTTGTAGATCTCATCTTTGCCCTAATCTCTGTTGTTTTTCCGGGACTTTTATCCCAATGGAGATAAAACGCTTGTTTGAATCATAAACTTTCACAGCATTCAGCTCTCAAAGCCACAGACAAGTTCCTTGTATTGTGTTTGTTCTCCCAATAAGTCGCTACATACTGCTGCTCGTGTACTGTTTTTGTAACCGATGATCCGTTGCGTAAAAACATGACCTGCTACATGCAACAGTGCACTATATGCACCCATGTGACGCAGTAAATCACTATTCTCCAATGAGGCCTCCCAACATGAATGAACATAATCTCTTGATTATTTTGTGAGGGAACATGAAGAGATTAGCATTACTCGATTGGACTCCGCTTTACTTTCATCCAGCGCACGTTAGAACAGTAAATCTTGCACTGATTGAGTCCAGCACCTCTCTACAAGAGACCTAAAAATAATCCTCTTGTCGAAACAACAGTATCTTAGCCTCCGCTCAGCTAAAAATTGTCATGTTTTAAATCTGGCATCAGGTTTGAGTGGATTTCTCCACGCTGGCTTTGTAACACAGCACCTCTGCAATCGGCGGTTGTGTAACTGTCCTTCTTCCATGTGGATTGGCACGTTTGACTGCTACTGCTGAAGCATTAGCGGTCCAGTCGACTGCATTTCTGTCACTGAATTCATCCGATTGCACAGGGAAAACCCATTCAGTCTACGAAAGCTTGGCTGTTGCTTTAGTTAAACTGCTTTAAGGCCAAAAAAGTGAATAAAACCACTGTTTTAAAGAAATTAGTTGAGACTCGCGTCACTCAATTCATCCAAATGCACAGAGAAAACCCATTCAGTCTACCAAAGCTTGACTGTTGCTTTAGTTACTGAGTTTAAACTGCTTGAACGTCAGTAAAATGCAGTGTTGTGAATCATATCACTCGTTGGATGTAGTGAGTGCTGATTACAGATGTTAAGGCTGTAATTGATCATTTAAAAAAGTTAATAAACTGGTTGCTTTTGAAGTGATTAGTTGACTTTATTTACAAGGTGAATAAACCCATTTTTGTCATGAACGCTCTCAGGATTTAGTATGGTTATGAATATACTGTATATATTGCAATGTTGATGTATTTGGTCTTGGCGGTATAGATCTGCTACACTGCTGCTGCTTTGATTATTTAGGCTGAGCAAGTACCAAAACCTGCTACTGCCAGTATATACACAGGCATGCTGTCTAAGAGTATAACATGGTGCTGCTGCAAACATAATATAGCAGATCTAAACACTGGTGGAGCTGGGGCGGAGCAGGCTCTTTGAAAACCCGCCGCAGCACAACAGCGTAAAACAACACGGAGCATTTAAACTAATGAAGAGCAAGATCATTGGCTGCCAAGGTGGCAGCAACCAATCTTCTGCATCATGTAGTTAATGACACAGGAGCTGATTCGATGGCCTCTCAGCCTGCACATGCATGGAGTTCCATGCCAGAAATTTCACTGCTTTTAAAGCGATTAGTTGGTTTTACTTAAAAAGGGAATACAACAATTGCTTTTAAAGCAAATCGTTTACTTAAATTGAGTAAATCCATTGCTTTTAAACTGGTTTGTTTACTTAAACCGAATCAAAGCATTGCTTTTGAAGCAATTCGTTTACTTAAACTGAACAAAACCATTGCTTTAAATATGATTAGTTTATTTAAACTTAATAAAACCATTGCTTTTAAAGTGATTCGCTTACTTAAACTGAACAAAACCATTGCTTTAAATATGATTAGTTTACTTAAACCTAATTTAACCTTTGCTTTTGAAGTGATTCGTTTTCTTAAACTGAATAAAACAATTGCTTTTGAAGCGATTCGTTTACTTAAACCGAATAAAACCATTGCTTTTAAAGCGATTCGCTTACTTAAACTGAATAAAACCATTGCTCTTGAAGTGATTCGTTTAATTAAACTGAATTAAACCATTGCTTTTGAAGTGATTCGTTCACTTAAACTGAACAAAACCATTGCTTTTAAAGTGATTTGTTCAATTAAACCGAATATAACCATTGCTTTTAAAGTGATTTGTTCACTTAACCTGAATAAAACCATTGCTTTTAAAGCGAGTAGTTGACTTTACTTAAAAGTGAATAAAATCATTGTTTTAGAGCGATTAGTTTACTACTGATCATGTCACTGAACTGATCCGAATGCACAGAGAAAACCCATTCTCTATACGAAAGCTTTACTGTTGCTTTAGGTACTGAGTTTAAACTGCTTAAAGGCCTGTTTACACTGCTTTTGACACTGCACAACTTTGTCTTAAATGCATTGCCCACAAAGGCTTAACTTTTGCACCCAGGGTAGTGCTGTAGCTTTATTCAGTGTATTGTGAAACATTACGATTACATGGACGTCAGTAATCAAACTATTTACCTTAATCTGAATTAGACAATATGATTACAGTGTTTGTA
>CAIGQQ010033154.1:39374-55302 GCA_903798035.1 Danio albolineatus
TGCCGGTGACGTTATAGTCATGTGCGCTTGACGAATAAGGGATGGATACACAATGACCCAAAGGCCCCAATCGAGTAGCGAATCTTGAAACCACGCCTCCGTTTTCAGACGTCTCCGTTTCCCCCATCCACACTGAGACAGAGCAGCAGCGTTTTAGAATGAAAACGCTCCTTTTTTGGGGCTCGAAAACTCCAGTGTAGTGTGGACGGATGGCATAACCGTAGCAAAACGTATGCATTTTAAAACGAAAACACATTAGTGTAAACAGGGCCTAAGACTGGTTTTGTGCTCCAGGGTCACAAATGTGGCTAATGTAATTAAATTAAATTTATTGGCTGTTTTATTATTGATATTTTAATCTGAACAATGCAAGCTACCGAGTCTACATTTTTAATCATATATTTAATTATATAAGTATTATTTAAGAAATTATGTTTACAAATAAATTTCGGTCTCCAGAAGTTTGGGTTTTGTCCCAGAATTTAGATTTTGCTGCATTATTTTTGCTCTCCTCACTCATTGTCAGTGTAGTTAACGTGCGCAAGAGTGAGACGAGTGTATCTTCAATTCGGAAAGCCTGAATAGATGAGCAAGCAGAAAAGAGTTGAGGGAGAACAGATGTCCCGTCCCAGCCCAGGGCAGATCTGCTAACCTCTTTCACAATCCTTTCTGCTCGTCCTCTTCTGTCTGATTGGAGTTTGACTCTTAAACAGCTGGTGAAAAAGCTGACATGTGTTTCTCTGATATGCAGACCAGACCGTGTGTCAGCGAAACTGTTCATAATGGCCAGAGTATTGATCCACGAGCAGCAAGCCATGGCTGACGATAATATTGCAGATCAATAGGGTCGTGTTTAGCATACTTTCACCATCTAAACATCATGGTTTCACAGACAGGATCAACAAAATATAGCAGAGCAGTAGCAAACCAGTCTACATTTTTATATTTAATCTCAAATCAGTCAAGCTCCTGCACGCAAAGCCCAATGCATTGATTTCTGAGTTTTATTTTTAGGCGAACTCTTTCTTCCCTCTACTAGTCAATAAAATAAACATTCACTGAGCAGGAAATCTCCTCCAGAATGATTCTAGAGCTTCTCCCCTGAGCGAGAGTCAGTCTCTGAATGAAAGCAGCGGGTTTTAGTGCAGGATTTGTATCTTTTAGCTGTATAGATGCTGAGAGATGGATGCGAGTGAGTGGTTTGTCCGCCGCAGGCCGCTAACTGTATCTGCAGCTGATGTTAGCGTCCAGGAAGAGCTAGTAACACAACTGCTCAGCCTTATTTCTATCTATCTGTGTCTCTGCTCTCGCTTTTGTCATTATTGTCCTCCTCGTGTGTCTTTCTTTTACCACTCTATCTCGGGTTTCCCTCAGGCTCCTTTATTTTCTGCTCCTCTACCCAGCAGTGTGTGTACGTGAGAGTGTGTATGTGTGTCCGATTACTCCTGAGAGATGTTTTTTTTTGTTTTTGTTTTTATTGGTATTTACCAAAGACCATACATAGTTATAATACAGAAAAAGAAAAATTACAGACAGTCCTAGTTGTCTTGTTTTCCCACTATCCCCTCAAAATAAAACAAAATTCAATTAAATGTATTGATTAAAAACAAATATATCCTCTGAATGGGCCAGTTGGCATTTCTGTGTGGAGTTTGCATGTTCTCCCCGTGGTTGCGTGGGTTTCCTCCGGGTGCTCCGGTTTCCCCCACAGTCCAAAGATATGCGGTACAGGTGAATTGGGTAAGCTGAATTGTCCATAGTGTATGTGTGTGAATGAGAATGTATGGATGTGTTTCCCAGAGATGGGTTGTGGCTGGAAGGGCATCTGCTGCGTAAAACTAATGCTGGATAAGTTGGCGGTTCATTCCGCTGTGGCGACCCCAGATTAATAAAGGGACTAAGCCAAAAAGAAAATGAATGAATGAATATCCTCTGAAAATGGGAAAAAAAAACTAATTAAAATAGTCAATAAGAGTAAAAAAGGAGAAAGATGGAAAGATCACTTTAAGCTGTCCATATTTCCTTTCTGTAGTTTACTGTGTATTAGAGCTGATATCAACAGAACAAGGTAAGCCTCTGATAAAGTCTAAACCAGGATTCCAGGTCTTGTAAGAAAGATTTGAGAGATCCTGGCAAGTAGACATCTTAAAGCTTCACGAAACACCAGAACACCAGATTTTAACAGTCATATATGTGTCCCACACTGCTAAAAGCACTATTTAGACACGTATATTTAGCTAACAAGTGAAAATTTGTTGTTTTGTGCGTTATTTCGAGCAAATTGGTTGTTCTGGTTTGAAAAGAAATGTACATTCATCGAATTATTTGCCAAATTATTAATTTGTCGACTTTAACGGCAGCTTGGCACTTTCACTTATCCAGGAACATTTCCTGCGTGTCCCCCGTGACAAACCAGATGTGAGAAACTACTAAGAGTGTTGTTTTAATGGAGTGTTTGATACCGTGCAGCGTAAGGGAGAAATAAAAACCCTCCGCAGACTATCCGGTCACAAAATGCGGCGAAAATTCTACACGAAAGTAATTGTTTGACTGCAGTGTTTACACTCTGAGAGCAGAATTTGCAGCGGATCTTTCAGTCTTTAATATTGTACGGATATTAACGTTCTGTAAACTCAGTAACAGTTAATCATTTTGACAAAGGTCTGTCTTTAAACACTGAAAGAGTTACGAACTCTACGAACTACTAACTACCAACTTACTTTGCCATCTGAATAAACAAACAAAGAGCACTGATCGCTTACCAAATCTGTAGACCAGGACAATCCACATAAACTGGAGCGGCGTCTGTTTTAAAAGGAGGCGAGCGGCAAATCCCGATTTCACCATTTCCAGATGTGAAAAGCTCTCGGGTGAAAAAAAAAAAAAAAAAAGTTTCTTACAGACGCATGTGAGTCCAGCTGCGCTCTCATAGCGAAAATGTAAACAAAACCTTTGTTGCAGCACATAAACACAGCACTGGCGACCTGTGTCTCCAAACAATTCTTCTTCCACTTGTTTTGGAAGCACAACGTGGCGTCTCTCTGCCGTCTGGACACTGCAGCACGTACACACAGTCTTCGAAGCTCTCGTGCATATTAATGAGTTGCACCGCATACACAATAGAGCTCGCTGATTGGTTTGAACAAAGGCTATCTCATGAATTAATGGCGCACACTCAGAGACGTCACGATGCACTCGCCGGTACAGACGTCCACTCTCCACGCTGGAGTACATGCATGGATCTCATCGGCGTGACGCAGCCTCAAAAATTCGTTTCAAACCAGAAGAACGAATTTGCTTGAAATAACGCAAAAACAACCAATTTTCACTTTTTAGTCAATTATATGTGTCCTAATAGTGTTTATAGTGTTTCATGGCCCTTTAATATGCATGATAGCTTCGAAGACTGTTACAATGTCTTTTTAAAAAAAAATAATTATATTACGATGCACGCAATGCGCGTTGTCGTGCATTTATACTTCTGCGCGCTGTATGTGCTGCTCTGCTGTAACACTTCCGAAACGCTAGCTGGTGGTAGGTGTTAATGTTCCTTTGTGTTGAGTTTCTTCGCTAGTGTTTTGTTTTTTCTGAACGCTACCTTAACGTACATGTGGCTCAATTTTGAAGCTGGAACCGGCGGACATGCAACAACTTTAATAATGAGGTAAACATAAAACAACAGTTTCCATCTAGAGGTCCTTCACGGGACTCGACAGTTGTAAACACTCGCTCCATCTGGCTTGCGTGGCTCTCACCCCTGCCCACACTCGTCAGCGCAACCAAGCAGACCAATCACAGAGCTTGCGCTAAGCGTCGTTTCGATGTGTAGTTACATTTTTTGAGAGGCGGCATCAGCTACGGCCACGGCGATCACGCGCAGGCTGCGCCGGAGCATGCGTGTGCGCTTGACACAGAAGTATAAATCAGAAGTATAAATCAGCCTATAATATCAGGAAATAATATGCCACCTTTTAGCACTTCTGGGTAATTTCTTCTTAAAGTGGGTATGGTTACGACATGACATGAATCACTGAGTGATTTTGGTCTGAATTTAATGGAGTTACATGTTTATTGGTTTTCATTTAATGTCAAATACAGGAAGCCTCTTAGCACATTAGGTGTGTAATTGATGCTTTTATTGTTCTTGTGCTGCCACAGTGAAGACAGTGGCTTCATAAACTGGGTAAACTCAAATGTCTACAGCTAAATGCATGGATTGTGTAATGAACTAAGAGACAACTTTATAATGTGCTCCTCAAGATAAACCTTTATTAGGTAATTGTTTTTTTTTCCTATGTTTGAGGACAATGTTTTCAGATAACAATATGTTCAGCAGGGATGTGATTCTTCCGTATAAATATGGATTTCTGTATTTCCTGAGCTCAATGGGGTGACCCCTGTGATTTGCAATTGCACAAATCTGAAGGGGGTGGTTGTTGGGTCATCGTGAGGTTCATCGTCATCAAAGCCGAGCACCTGAGGGTTTGCCCCTTTAGTGTTCATCATTGTGTATAATGATATTGGGTCAGACTTTATTTTGACGGTCCGTTTGTTGAATTTAAGTTACATTGCATCTACATACCAACTAATTCTCATTAGATAATAAGTAGACTGTTAGGTTGGGGATGGGGTTAGGGTTAGTGTAAGTTGACATTAGGGATGGGCGATATGGCCTAAAATCCATATTGCGGTATACATTGCAGCCTCTTGCGATAACGATATATATTGCGATGTATAAATTATAATAGAACCATTTCGGAACAGGTTACATAGACCCTTAGGTAAGCCAAACTGCTATTTTTTTAAGAAATAAGGAAATGTTGCATGTCGTTTTGAGAACATTTATTGTGCAAAAGCAAAACTGTAATTAAACAACACAATGTTGCAGATAAATAAACTAAATGTAGTGCCTTTTAGAAAGAAAGACTTTTCTTTTAAGTCCTTGGACCCTAAACGCCAAGTTGCAGAGAACAAAAAAACTGGTGTCTTTTTAGTTTAGGAACTTACACTGTACTGAAAATACTTCCAGTATTAATTAATCAAATAAACCTGCAGCCTAAAGTATCGCATTTAGTTTTAAACATTTTGTTCTTGGCTATTGCATTATCGCCATTTTATTCAGACATTCAGCGGAATGTTAAAGTATTTAGGCTTAGAAATGCTGTTCTTTTGCACTTTCGGTTTAAATCAAATAAAAAATAGATGTCATGCATATAAAAAAAATCATGTATCCCCAAAAAACATTGTCAGTTGAGCAACATTAATAACTGAACTGAAAAAAGTTTTTCTCCTTTTGTACGTGTCATCAGTGTGAGACAGTCCAACCCACTAGTGACCACCTCGTTAGCATAAACAGCCCTAAGCGAGCTCGGTCCAGAGTAGCAAGTTGGACACTCAAACACACAAATAGTTGAATTAGTAATGTAGTCAAATGTATAAATATTTAGTTGCAATTTGCGCTTCTGCCATTGGATGTCTCTGGGAGAAAGCAGCTGCATGAATGCTAAAGCTTTAAATAAAGTGAGTTATCACCAAAAGCCCAACCACTTCTGTGTTTGCAAACACTGACGCATGCTGTCACACACATTTTCACTTTTTCACACAGATAGTGATTGTCCTGTTTTGAATCTGCCAGTATGCTGACACATAGGCATTTGTAGCTCCGCCCTCTTCTGAAAAAGAGCACGATCTTATTTGCATTTAAAGTGACAGTCGTTAAAACAGCGAAATTTGTATTAAACGTTAAAGCGTCAGTTTCAGAGAGTTTGAAAACATTATTTGTGTCAGGTTTTTATCAGACAAGTCAGAGACTTATTTTACATCTTGTATAAAGGGGAATAATAAGTCACCTAGTTGTTAACTAGCTGCTGTGGATATTATTTTGCTCAGGCTGGCAGCAGCGGCGGCAGAAGGAGCAGAGTCTCGCTTCATGCAGGAGCCAGAAGAGGAGAGCAGTGAAGAAGAAGAGGAGGAGCTCAGTCCAGAGGAGCAAGGTGGACACTCACACACACATACAGTTGAAATCAGTCAATTATTATCTCCCCTGTATATTTTATTTCCCTAATTTCTGTTTAACGGAGAGCAGATTAATATATATTCAGTATATTGATTGTAATTAGCAATAAATTTCATGAATACTGGGTATAATTACATTACAGTGAGGGTTTGGGTAGGGTAGATGTTAAAAAAATACAATTGAATGGGTCATTTCATGAATAACACTGGGTATAATTACTGTTTTTCCGTTACAGTGAGGGTTGGGGTAGGGTAGATGTTAATAAAATACAATTGAATGGGTCATTTCATGAATAACACTGGGTATAATTACAGTTTTTACATTACCGTGAGGGTTGGGGTAGGGTAGATGTCATTAAAATACAATTTAATGGGTCATTTCATGAATATTACTGGGTATAATTACTGTTTTTACATTACTGTGAGGGTCGGGGTAGGGTAGATGTTTTTAAAATACAATTTAATGGGTCATTTTTATGAATAATGCTGGGTATAATTACAGTTTTTACATTACCGTGAGGGTCGGGGTAGGGTAGATGTTAATACAATACAATTTAATGGGTCACTTCATGAATAATGCTGGGTATAATTACAGTTTTTACATTACCATGAGGGTAGTTGTTAATAAAATACAATTTAATGGGTCATTTTTATGAATAATGCAGGGTACAATGACAGTTTTTACATTACAGTGAGGGTTGGGGTAGGGTAGATGTTAATAAAGCACAATTTAATGGGTCATTTCATGAACAATACTGGGTATAATTACTGTTTTTCCGTTACCGTGAGGGTTGGGGTAGGGTAGATGTTAATAAAATACAATTTAATGGGTCATTTCATGAATAATACTGGGTATAATTACAGTTTTTACATTACAGTGAAGGTTGGGGTAGGGTAGATGTTAATAAAGCACAATTGAATGGGTCATTTCATGAATAATACTGGGTATAATTACTGTTTTTCCTTTACCGTGAGGGTTGGGGTAGGGTAGATGTTACTAAAATACAATTTAATGGTTCACTTCATGAATAATACTGGGTATAATTACAGTTTGTGCATTACCGTGAGGGTTGGGGTTGGGTACATGTTATAAAAATACAATTAATAGATAATTTAAGAAATAATATAAACAATTCTTGTTAACTTCCGACCACAGCCGTATCCCTTCTAGCAACAACTAAGAAGATCAGAAGTTGTCTTTCTCTTGATCTGGACTGGTGTTTGGAGCTGTGTGTGTTTTTTCGTCTTTTCCTCAGCAAGAAAAAAGCAGTTCCAGATGATGAGGAAGATGCATTATAATGAAGGTATGAACATTAAACTGGCCCGGCAGCTGATCGCCAATGAGCTGGAGGAGGAGGATGAGGATGAAGATGAAGAGATGAAGGACGACACAGAGACTGAGGACATCACCGTCGACCCCCCTCAAGATGGTGAATCTAGATGATGTCTGAATGTTTTAGGTCTTTTTAAGCGGCTTGTGCGTCGATGTTGAAACGGTATAAGAATTCATTCATGTTTTAAAGGAACGCTCCACCTTTTTTTGGAAATTTATTAATTTTACAGCTCTTGTTGAGTTTTACTGTTTTTGAATCCATTCATCCAAATTCGGCACTGACTGAGCACTTTTAGCTGAGCGTTTATAAGCATCTTGTTAATTTCAAAAGAGTATTGCTAATTTTCCTATGTAAAGCTTGTTCTTTTTGTAGTTACATCATGCACTAGGACTAACGTAAAACTAAAAGTTGCAATTTTTCTAGGCCAATATGGCTAGCAACTATACTCTCATTTTGTTGTAATAATAAAGGAACTTTACTAACTATTTAAATACAGAACAGTCAAGCTTTTAATAGCTATATTTAGAAGCACTATAAAAAATAAAGATTAATTGAATTGAAATAGGAAAATTATTAAAACTCTTTAGTCATTTTTGAGCGAGATGCTAATGGTCTAATCCGATTCAATGATTTATGCTAAGCTAAGCTAACAGTGCTCCCACCAGACCTGAAGATTGGCTGAATGAATAAAAAAAATTGTAATACTCAACTTAAGGAGCTGTAAAATTTCATAAATAAATTGGAGTGTTCCTTTATTTACATGTTTTGGATAGTTACTTGAAGTAGAAACACCAAGTCAATAGTAAATGTGGTGTTTTTGGTGTAAAGCAGAGCTTCATATGCCCTTGCAGAAACATCACGCCTCAACTGGCTGATGTGTGGGAAAGAGTTTAACTTTTGTTGAAATGAGGATCTTCAGTCATGGTCTGTTGACCACTTAAGAGTCTCTTGAGATTCTGAAAGGGTTTCCAGATGCTCACCCAAGATCAATTTAGGACAAAAGACCTAAAAAAAATAGTGCAGAAACTTAGCTTGTTAGCAGAGCTAGGAGTATGTCAAGCACCACTATTGATCTTGCTTATGTAGGGGGGTGAATAAACCCAGAACTCTACATATTAACCCTGTTTAACTCCGTGAAGGTTGACACATGACATAATTCTACAGTAGATTCATGTTTTATCAGTCAAACTGTAACAGTGCTGTATGCAAGTAAGAATACTCTTCTAAAGCATGAAAATACCATAATTTGTTTGCAGTTATTTCAGAAACGAGCTAAGTGGACATATTTATTTATCTGAAAAACAATGCTATATTTAGTTATTCTGCTTTGAGATTATATCGGAATGTCTGTCTTTGTCTCTATAACCAGCCCACTGCCAGTTTACCCAATTATACTGTACTCCAGCACTCCAGGTTGCCTGTTGGTTGAAAACACACTGTATTTCATTTCAGCCTCAAAGGCTGAATTAATATATGCGGTCAAATGCACAATAGCAGACTCCCAGATGAGACGCAGATTTAGAATTATTAAACTCCACATGAGTTGGTTTTTAATTTGCAAATAAGGTACAAATATAACAAACAAACATTAGCTGAGCAGGTACACTGTAGCACTGTACAACACGTGACGTGACAAGATTGCTGTGATAAGCACTTTGGCTATCTGCATAACATACAATACGACAGAAATGTTTAAAAACAGCCATTCGGAAGCAGAGAAAAGTGCACTCACTGCACTCTGATGAAAGTGTAAGAGTTCTGATCTAATAAAAACATATTAAATCTCTTTAACATTATTAAAGGTAAATACTGCGGGTCTGATTGTTGGTTTGCACAAATATATTATTTTCATGATCTGAGGTGAACGATCTGCTGCATTTAACACTGGATAAAGCACATAATCAGTACTCGAGGCTATCATTGTCATAGTAGTTTATGCTGTTGTTCAGCCTCAGAATTTCAGGTGATGCTTATAACAAAAACGTTTTTAACATGGAAATTATTGCTTTTGTCGTGATTATACTCCATCACATACAGCTGACTGGGTGAGATTTCTGTGTAGGCGGATATAACGATACGCTGCGTGTAGTGAAACTAAACACCGCGTGACGTCATGTGAAAGGGTCTGTTTACCTCAAAACAAACAGTGCATTTTCAGATCTCAAATAAAGATTAAAGAGGCAAATAACTTTTTTATTTCTTAACAACATGCACAAAACGAGCAGTGTGAGCTAACAAAACCAATATGGCTAGTTTTGATTTTAAGTGTACTTTAATGTGCTAAATTAATCAATCTCCGTCTGTTTCAGCGGACTCGTTGGACTCCTAAAGATGTCCACACTAGTCCTTCAACTCCTGCCTTTTCTGATGAACCTCTGGAAGGCGCAGAGTGTGTGTCGTCAGCGGTTCACCCTGTGTTTCCACCAATGCCACGCATATCAACCAGCTCCCTTATTTGCCAAAACGTTTATTGTCGTCACGCTAGGGGGAAAAAAAAAAGCAACTCCTGGACTCCCGAGAGCGTTGGAGACTCGTGCTAACAACTGCCAGGCCACTGTAAGGTGTGCTTGACCTTTGATCCCCAGCGCCGCTGTTCTCCCCATCTGCCCATCCACACATACACACACGCTGTCTGTTTTTCCCAGCGCCGCTCATACTGACCCGTTACAGCCGAGTATTGAACTAGCAGGTGGTTTTACACTGGTGAAAGGGGACTGGTGTGGTCTTAAACCGCACACATGAGCTCTACTGTATGCATGGCTTCTGAAAACCATGTTTAACTGCATCTGCACTAATAGTTTCAGCCCTGTGTATCCTTTAATGGGTGATTATTACAGTACTAGTGATAAAACTACTGATCAGTAGGCCGAGCCCAAAACTACAGCAGCTTTTCTGAAGCTTTTTGTCTCGGTAAACTTGTTTTGATTGCCTTTTTTGCCATAATAATGGGGTTGTTTATTTCTTTTTTTTTCTTTTTTTAATGAGGAATATGATTATCCTGTGGTACCAAATAAAATAAGAAATCTTTTTGATATGTTTACCCAAGCAGATTGATCCTTTAAAATTGCTTTTTTTTTTTTTTTTTGCTGTACGTTTATAAATTCATAGTCATGATCACTCACACAGTGTGTTTGTTTGGTGTTTGACCCATTTTGCATTGTTTTATTGTTGCAAAACCTGACAAGAACTTGTCTGGGTTGTATTCGGCACCAAAAGCTAATCAAAAATATCTCTTTAAAATATAAAATATATGTTATTTTAGTACCATGAAGATTTGAGTTAACCTTTTTTATGACAGTTAAGCACTTACACTACCTGACAGAAGTCTTTTCATGGATTCCAGTTGTAAGAGCAAGAAATAACAGTGTGACTTCTAGTTGATCATTTGGAAAAGTGGCAGAAGGTGGAGTTTTCCCATGAATCATCTGTTGAGCTGCATCCCGATCATCACCAATACTGCAGAAGACCTACTGGAACCCACATGGACGCAAAATTCTCATAGAAATCAGTCAAGTTTGGTGAAGGAAACATTATGGTTTGGGATTACATTCAGTATGGGGGCGTGCGAGAGATCTGCAGAGTGTCTGCAACATCAACAGCCTGAGGTATCAAGTCATTTGTGCTGCCCATTACATTACAAACCACAGGAGAGGGCAGATTCTCCAGCAGGATAGCGCTCCTTCTGATACTTCAGCCTCCACATCAAAGCTCGTGAAAGCAAAGAAGGTCAAGCTGCTCCAGGATTGGCCAGCCCAGTCACCAGACATGAACATTATTGAGCATGTCTGGGGTAAGAAGAAGGAGGAGGCGTTGAAGATGAATCCAGAGGATCTTGATGAACTCTGGGAGTCCTGCAAGAAGGCTTTCTCTGCCGTTCCAGATGACTTTATTAATGTGTTATTGGAGTCATTGCAGAGATGTGTGGATGCAGTCCTCATCCAAGCTCATGGGAGTCACCAACATATTCATTCTGTCTCCACTGCAGCATGACTTTATATTCTATACTGGACATTATTTCTGTTCAGTGACAAGACTTTAGTCTAAGCAGAGTCAGATCTTACTGTCCTAATGAAATCATTAAACATCAAGACATGATCATATTTTACTGTGGTAAAATAAGCGTAATCTAGAGGCTTTTGCCTTTCATATAAGCCAATTCTGATACCAAATGATCAACTAGATGTCGTTATTATTTGTTGTTCCTAAATCTTGGATAGGCGACAAGACTTTTGTTACCTTAATGTAAAAATATTTTAATTATTATTATTGTACAATGTTTAAAACATTGCAAAACTCCTGCTTTAAAATATGTAAATATTATAACATGCATATAAATTAAACAAAAATGTTTAAACATTACTTAATTTCTTAATTAATGATTTGTGCTTCATTTAAATGAAATTATATTTAATGATATGTTGACAGGTTTGATCAAATTTGCCCAAATAACCGATACTGCATTTCTTTATGGGAACAGTGCATTTATTCAACGGCATATCTGCCTTTTCTTTCTCCTTTCTTTCTTTTTTGAGGCACTGCTGTATTTATTCAAAACCTACAATGCGCACAGTCATAAGTTCAAGATCGGTTTCCATCATTACGACTGTGTTCGATTATCTTCAAATTTTTGCCCTCAACTGAAGGATGCTAGCAATGTGATCAAATCCTGCACACCCAGTGCTGGACAAGCTGAATATATAAAAAACACACTTCTTCATTGGTCATAACGTGAAGTCCCATCAGTCATTACACACCTCTGGCTTCATGTGAACTCAATTATTCAGTATTAATCCTGCATTTCTACCTGCTCAAGCACAAACGCTTCACCAAGAGCTTTGACTTTTAGGATTATGTTCCACTTTCTCATCCATTTTCTTTGTGTTTTTTTTTATTTCTTGACCTTTCTGTCCGTTTAATTCCTCCAGAAGATGTTTTATTTCTTATCCTGAATAGCTGTGCATGTTCTCCTCCTGAAAATGTGCATATTTGTCACTCATTAAAATGTTGGTATGAGTTTGCTCTTTGGAATTGTTTTTAAGTAATGAAGGCTAATACGGTTACAACAGTTACCATAATCACTACAGTAAACTGGCAGTACAGTCATCAAGATGAAATCGGTCGTAAAAGATCTACTGTTATTAAAGGGCCGTTGAATCTTAAGCATGTCCTGCAGTCATGTCTGTAGTATTTATTAGACCACTTGAAACCAATGTGTTAACCTCATGAATCAATGCCATTTTAATCTCTAATAATTTGGAAAATCTCATTTTAATCTGATTGATAGACAAATAGACAGACAGACAGACAGACAGACAGACAGACAGACAGACAGACAGACAGATAGACAGATAGATAGATAGATAGATAGATAGATAGATAGATAGATAGATAGATAGATAGACAGACAGACAGACAGACACACAGACAGAATGTTCTGCCAAACATTCTCCTGTTAAAGCAAACAATATTAGAATGGTATATATAACATCAACTAATATCGTTTATTCAGCTTTCAGATTATTTATGAATCTCATTTCCACAGACAGACCCTAATTACTGGTCACAGATTTTAGCATTTTATTTATATTTACTTATAAATATCATTTATTTTAAAGAAATTCAGTAAATCCAGAGTAAGTATTAATTTTCTAAGATGTCTCATAATAATTTCCATTGCAAAAGGCAATATTTGATTAATTCATTTGCAAATACTGATAACTGTTCTTATTAATGCTCATTAATCCTGTTTATTTTTTTATTTTATTTATTTTTTACTTTAGTTTATTTGTTTACAGGGTCAATGCACATTAATAAACATTACTGTAAAAGATGCCAGAATTAGCCAAGAATGGCTATTTTTCATCTGCAGACCCCTAACAGAATGTTAAAAAAAGACACACCTAAAATAGAAGCATACACAGCATAATAACATAGAATACATTATCATATATAAAATATTGTTTATTGTTGTGTGCGCACATGCTTTAAAGAGTTCATTTTCAATCAACATGTTTTTTTTTATTAATGAAATAATAAAAGATTTGAGTTATCTGACTTTACAAATGAACTCATATGAGCACTGTTATTTTGGCTAAAACTGAATAAATTAGACTGATTTTGATAGTATTCAAGTTAATATCTTAATATTTATTTATTATTACCTTTGGGTAAAATTAAAGTCTAAAGCTGATTATTTAGCCCAAGCAAAAAGCCAGAAATCAATAACTTTTATTGTTATTAATGATACTATTATTGTTATTTTGGGGGAAATGTACGTCTACTCAGCTTTAAAAGCCAGAAATCAGCAACTAGATGGCAGCATTTAACAAATAAATAAATAATATAAACAAGCGAAGAGCTCAAACTTGATCAATACACTAAAATCTCAAGAAGTAGTAACTGTTTCTCGGTGTAAAAAAAGACAAATGTAAAAATTATACATTTAGGTAATCAGTGTACCCATGCTTCAGGTGAAGTGATGTTTGTTTGTTTTGTTTTTTTAACTCATATTTTTGGACTGAACCATTTCCTCAGGTGTGTCCTGGAGATATCTGTCAACTCATCGAAGTCAAACACAATAATTCTCTCGGTAAGTTTCTCGAGTGGCATATGCTACGGAGCTAATCTTACCTAATCCTTGATTCCGCACAGATATGCTGTGCACTGTGTGCGGTGAGTCATTTTTAGGGAAGGAGGAGAATTAAGAACTGGCTCGTGTCTCAAATCGGCGAGTGACTCTTACCGTTTCCTGATGCCTGTTTGTCCACCAGAGGGCGCTTGACGGATCAAACATCTTAATGAACACGTTTGTCCACTCATTTTACATTTAAGCATTTCTGAGTGAATAAAAATATAACAATTAATGCCAAATTATTGTAAACCCGATGCTAAGCGAACCGTTTACATTTTAAACGGCAGTCTGTGTTTATATAGGACAGGGGAGTCGATTTTAAAAAGATTTGAATTCTCAGTTCTGAGGCGTTGAGCGAAGATTTCAGATTCATTTAATCCAGTGCTTCTCAAACTGATGTGTGTACCACTAGTGGTACGCGGGCTTCCTTTTAGTGGTACTCTGGGGAATCGCTGAATAATGAAAGTTTAAGAATGAACACACTTTTAACCCTTTGACGCATACGAGAACACCAATGTGATCAGTAAATTGACTAAACTTTTTATTTTATTTTAAATTTTCTAATGTTTGTTATGTATCCTATTATTTGAAGCAAATTTCCTCCCCATATTTCTATGATTGTTGGGGGTGTTCCCCGCATTTTTACATCCCAATGTTGACAGGTATAGTTTAATAACTTGCTTTTCTGACACACGAAGCCTACTTTAACATGCAGTAAGCAGATCTAATATGTAAATCCAATTCATATATTTAAAATATAAGTTAATGTTTAGAGTTTGAAGTCACATGCAACATATAGTTCAAAAAGAGTTTATATATGAATATGATGCCATATAGCCTGTCTTTATGAGGTCCAAGGAACTTGACGAATAGGCTACTTTATGATAATACTTTTTACTTTTTAAGTACAGTGTCATTTTTAATTAACTTTAAGAGCACATTTTAATTTAAATGTTGACTTTTCATTAATTTTTCTACCTGAAAGAACAGTGTTAATGTACAAAGTGACTGACAGTAATACATATTCGTAATAATAAGAGTTAATCTGCCACGTTTTTGAACTATACAGTGCTGTAAATGCTTAATTAGTCCTACTGTGTTTCAATACTGGTCATTATGGTGGTACTTGGAGAGGCATTTTTTTCTGAGGTGGTACTTGGTGGAAAAAAGTTTGAGAACCACTGATTTAAACCATTAAAATGTTTAAACGGCTGCATGTAGGGCTCCGAGGCGACTGGTGAAAGAATGAGGTGTTGAGAATAAAGAGAGTCAATTTCTATACATATACACACACACACAGATGATACACTCTATACATATACACACACACAGATGATACACTCTACATATACACACACACAGATGATACACTCTACATATACACACACAGATGATACACTCTATACATATACACAAACACACACACGATACACTCTCTACATATACACAAAGATGATACACTGCTGTCAAGGTCTAGGATAGAACCCAGGTCGCTGCGTTGGGAGTTGAGTCACATAACCACTGAGCTACTGGAATCTGATGAACACACATATCACACACTCTATACATACACTCCACACATATACTCAGACGATACACTCATTACATATACACACGCACAGATGATACACTCTATACATATACACACAGATGATACACTCCACACAGATGATACATCTCTATACATATACAAACAGATGATACACTGCTGTCAAGGTCTGGGATAGAACCCGGGTCTCTGCGTTGGGAGGTGAGTCACTTAACCACGGAGCTACTGGAATGTTATGAACCAACCATACAAATGATATGACATACTCTATACACACACATGATACACTCTATACATATACACACACACAGATGATACACTCCACACATATACATTCAATACATGTGCACAGATGATACACTCTTTACATATACACACAGATGATACACTCTATACATA
>CAIGQQ010033154.1:68612-78612 GCA_903798035.1 Danio albolineatus
TATATATTTAATAATATAATAATTATAACATAATAGTAATTATATAATTAATATTATATAAATCATCATTACCATTTGTGAGTGGATAAAAATTTAACAATTAATCTCCAATTAAAAATGTAAAAATGGTCGTCCTCAACTGAGCCTGGTTTCTCATTACATTATCTTTATAACTATAGTATTGACCTTAAAATGGTTAAAAAAACAAACCCGAACTTGCTTTTATTCTTGCCGAAATAAAAACAAATAAGACTTTCTTTAGAAGAAAAAATATTATAGCAAGTACTGTGAAAAAATGGCGTCACGGTGGCTCAATAGGTAGCACGATCGCCTCACACCAAGAATGCCTCTGGTTCGAGCCTCAGCTGGATCAGTTGGCATTTCTTTATGGAGTTTGCATTTTCTTCCCGTGTTGGTGTGGGTTTCCTCCCGTTTCTCCCACAGTCCAAACACATGCGCTATAGGGGAATTGGATAAATTGAACTAATAGGATGTACTTTTACCCTAACGTAACACACGTTTCGCAACTGCCTAATCAGAATTAAGCATTCCAGACACCTGCGCAATAAGTAGTTTGAAGCATTTTTAACTACTTAAGAGTGAAAACAGAGTGATCTGAAGGACTTGGTCATTTTTTTTCTGTGGAAAACAGGAACAGCATTATTCACTCAGCAAAAAACACTGACGAATAGGCCAGTCACGATATATATAGTTTGTGGTATGATATATAGCACCAAAATTTACTGGGATAAACAATATTTTTGTCATGTTAAGACATTATGATTGCACCATAATGCATGTACACTCTTCCAAAGAACAGGTCATATTTTATTCTTAAGAATATTTCTTTTAATTATAGTCATTTTAACTATTTAATAATCAGGCGTTGGAATCAGAATGTGAAAGCGCATGTCCTAGATAAATAATAATAATAATAAATGTGAACAAAAAAGTGCAAGCTAGAAAGAACTAGAAAAAAGTTACAGATCTATTTTCAGTCATCAGACATCCACATGAAAATATACTAAAGTACTTTACAGTAGATACTGTAGTGTTTTTAACCATACTGACACTGACACCTTAAATAGAGATAGAGATGTTGCACAATCAGCTATAATGGATGCTAGAATTGGTTTTTATGTATGGGTGATATATATTGCATCACCTTTAATGATTGACGTCATGTCCATGTGTTGCTTGATAAGTCCATACGTTGATTATTGAGACAAGACTACTTAGACTGGAGTTTAGACGAGGCTCAGGTTTTCTAAAAGCCTTAAAGTGTGTCAAGAAAATCTCCCACACCCCTTTACACCACCAGCATCCGAAACAGCTGATGTTAGGCAGGATGTCAGTAAATCAGCACTGAAATACTCCGATTAGCCTGTCTGTATTAGAGATGACCTATTGTGCCTCTTTCAGCTTAAAATACCACACAGATAATGTTTTCTGACTCTGAAACTGACCCTTTTAGGCTTTGTTCCTAATTGTGCTGTTTTGGTGACTGTCGCTTTAAATGTAAATGAGATTGTGCTCTTTTCAGAAAAAAGGCGGAGCTACAGATGCCTGTGTGTCAGCATAGTGGCAGATTCAAAAACAAGACTGATGTCAATGAGGAGATGGTCACTAGGGGGTGGGGCTTTCACCTCTGATGACACGTACAAAAGGAGAATGTCAATCAAAGTGTTTCTGCAGACTGTTTATATCAAGTCTGATTATAAACAATACAATGAACACATGTTTACCATAAGCAGCTGCTTATAGTCACACACTGCTAACACATAAATGTGTTTAAACCTTTTATAGAAGTGATTTTTGCATAATAGGTCACTTTTAAAATTGCTCAGTTTTACCTTCAGCAGATCATCTCCATTACAGTCTCTGTCACGTGATTGGCTGATTAGATATTTGCATTAACAACAGGTTGAACAAGTGTCCCAAATGAAGTGACTGTGTAAACATTAAGGACTCAAACCTGTAGTAGAATTCATTTAACAGTTTCATCCTCCAGATGATCAGCGCCCAGCACCTCAGCTCTCCGTTAGAGTTTGTCTTAAGGAATGTTTTCCTCCAAGGAATGTTTTTCTCATGCTTTTTGTGGAATTTAGATGACTATGGATTGGCTAAAACATCTCAGCAATGAAGTCACATGAAATGTGAGCAGCTGTTGAGCCCAGTGAAATTGCACAGATCCTGTCTTTCACAGTTTTGCTGTGGTGACAAAATGATGTGTATAATATGCTATTCTGATTCTGCTATAATCAGCAGAATCAGACTTCTTCCTTTTGTATTCAACCCAGTAAATTTCTATATTTTTGTAGCATTACATGGGCCCTATTTTAAAGATCTAGGTGCAAAAGCATTAAGATCATGTCTGAATTCACCTTTGCTATTTTATTTTAGTTTAAAATATGGTTTGCACCCGGCGCATGGTCTAACAGGGTTGTGCTTATTCTCTTAATGAGTTACGTGTGTGTTTTGAGCATAATGTGCATTAAACCAATCAGAGTCTCATCTCTCATTCCCTTTAAGAGTCATGACGCATCTGCTATGTACATGGTGGACTTTGTAAGTGTAAAAACTGAACGCTTCACTAGCGAGAAAACAGTGAAACAGAGCATCTGCAGCGTGATGATAAAGAACGAGCCTCCACCATTTGGCCTCTTTACTTTCTCTTTACTTTACTCTTTATTCCTTTACTTTCAGTCTTTACCATTTTTTACTTTTCAGGGTAAAGAAACTGTGTTGTAATCACTCCACTGAAGACATCCATTAGCCAACATATTTAATTTAGTTTGTTAAGCGCAATTTTTTTTTGCTTCAAAACTATTTCTAAATTCAAATCTAATCTCCAGCAAAGGAATAAATGAACAATAATAACGAAGCGTAAACGAACGAAGTTATACCCAAACACACGTCCTGTTTGGTATGTTGTTGGTATAGTTTATTCACTTGCTTTTCTGACACACAACGCCTACTTTAACGTGCAGTAAGCAGATCTAATGTCTTAATTTCTCTGTTCAAACTATTTAGAATATTTAAAGTGGCTGATAAATAATAATAATAATAAATATTCGTAATAAAAATAAATAATCCGCTACGTTTTTGAACTGCGCAGGGCTGTAGCTGCTTAAATACGCCTACTATTCTACTGTATTTCAATACCAGTCATTATGGTGGTAAAAAAAATTTCTGAGGTGGTACTTAGTGAAAAAAGTTTGAGGACCACTGGTCTACAGAACAAACGACTGTTATACAATGACTTGCCTAACATTAGGTTAGGTTGCTTTATTTATACCCGAAGGTAGATTTGGTTTGCAGTCTACTCTAATCACTCTAACTTCCCTAGTAAACCTGATTAACCTCTGTACCTTTAAGTTTTTTTTATATGCAAATGTCCGTGCAGTGATTGGCTGAACATCATACCTACATATTCTGAAGCTGTGTTATTACAGAATTGTATATTATAGCGTATATCTTGTTTTTCCACATCACGTCAATATTTTAGCTGCTTAACGTGTTCATTTAGACATGTTGTTGCTTTAGTTTCTCTTGTTTGTGAAGATTTGAGATGATAGCGTCCCTCACGCCTGTGGAATGTGGAGATGAATGCGATACCTGCAGCATCTCTTACTGTGTTTGTTTGAAGATTTTCTCTGTCTTCTACAGGGCGACGATCGAGGAGGTGGAAGGAGACGTCTGTGAGCTGGAGTCCAAACTAGACAAGGTAGGATCACTTAATGACTTCTGTGCAAATTATGCTTAGGCATGGGGCGATAATCGGTTTACCGCGGTTTGGAAAAGTCAAGATTTTTAAACTGTTAAAGCGCCACGAAACCCCCCTGTCTCAGTGTGGTGTTTTCTTACCTCTAGTTTGGAAAAGCTCAGGAAAGTGGGTGTGTCCAGCTCGGTTTAGGTGGGAGTGTCGGGGGAGGGAAAGAGAGAAGGTTTTGCATAAAAATGTGAGTTTCCATTTGTGCACGCGCTGATTTTCACAGAGGAACAACAAAAACACAGACGCAGAGGAGAAAGACAGTGACTGTGTTTACGTGGACGTCAGTAATCCAATTATTTGCAAAATTATTAATTTGTCGACTTTAACTGCAGTTTGGCACTTTCACTTTCATCCAGGAACATTTCTTGCATGCCCCCGTGACAAACGAGATGCGAGAAACTGCTAAGAGTGGGTTTTTAATGGAGTGTTTGAGACCGCGCGGCTTATGAGAGAAATAAACCCTCTGCATTTCTCGGTAACTTATGCTCTCTGTAGGTAGCGTCAAAAAAGCTGTGTGTTTATACACTATCCTGTCACAAAATGCGGCTGTGTTCACACTCGGAGAGCAGCATTTACAGTGGAATTTTCAGTCTATAATACTGTAGTGATGTTAGCGTGCTGTAAACTCAGTAACCGTTCTAAACATTTTGACTAAGGTCTGTCTATAAACACTGAAACAGCACTGCTGACGAAATTACTAACTTTCCCATTTGAATAAACAAACAAAGAGCAAGATTCGCGTACTTACCAAAGACAGGACAATCAACATGAACTGCAGCTGTGTATTTTTTAAAAGGAGACGAGCGGCAAATCCGGATTCACCATTTCCAGATGCGGAAAGCTCTCGAGTGAAGAAAAAAAGTTTCTGCTGCGAGCGAGGGAGTCCAGCTGCACTCTCATAGCGGGAAATGAAAACAAAACCTTCGTTGCAGCACATAAACACAACACTGGCGACCTGTGTCTCCAAACAATTCTTCTTCTTCCACTTGTTTTGGCAACACAGCATGGCGTCTCTCTGCCGTCTGAACACTGCAACAGGTACAAACAATCCTCAAAGGGATCATGAATATTAATGAAGCTGCACCGCATACACAATAGAGCGCGCTGATTGGTTTGAACCAAGTCTTTGTCATGAATCAATGCCGCACACTCAGAGACGTCTTGATGCACTCGCCGGTACAGACATCCACTCTCCACACTGGAATACACGCATAGATCTCATCAGCGTGACGCAGCTTCAAAAAATCGTTTCAAACCGGAAGAACGATTTTGCTCGAAATAACGCAAAAACAACCAATTTTCCCTCTTTAGCAAAATATACGTGTCCTAATAGTGTTTATAGCAGGGTGGGGCACATAGGGACCCTTTAAACAGTGCCTGCGCCAACATCCAAGCATGCTGTAGACCAGAACAGTGCAGTGGTTTACAGTCCTCAGCATATATAAGTACACCCTTCACAAATGTCTCCGTTTGCACTGCCAGTTAAATGTGACCCAATTCTGATCGGGTCTGTTCTATGAGCGTGTAAACGCTAAATAAACGCATGCATTCGGATAGTCAGAGATGGTTTTTAGGAGTCCTTGATTTGTGGAAATTAATCAGATATAAATGGGATATGTGACGATGTGACTATCATGTAAACCGGCAAATTGGATCTATTAAGGCGTTCCGTTCTGTACGTCATTAAACTTGCGACAATGTGGTACTACTCTGCAGTTTAATGACGTGGAAGGAAGAGCGTGTGTGGAGACACAGAAGCGGTAAACAACAACAACAGCGAAAACATGGATGAAGAAAGCGGTCAGTGGTTGACAGCAGAAGTTACTTGCCTTTATGCCCTGTGGGATGATGAGTCAGTGGAGGACACCATATATAAACCATAGGTGCAAACTGCGATGAAGACCCTTTCCCTCCTCCTCCGCCTCAAAATCATGTTAAAGTTGGGCGAACTTCATTATTTTCGCTAAAAGCAAGACAATTTCTTCCATCGTGGCTAGTGTGCCGCAGATGCTAGAACCCGACTTTACGCATGCGCGACGTTGTAAATTGTGTGTCAAGTGTAAACGCATGAATCGGATATGGCTCACAATTAAAAGAACGTGTAAACAGACAGGCAACAAATCAGATATAGGCAACAAATTGGAATTGCGCATCAAGACCTGACAGTGTAATCTGGGCCTTATTGTCTTTATATCACCCCAATATGACTGTGGACACATTATACCTACACAAAGTTCTGTCCAAACACCTTACAAAAGATGATTTTCATCATTGGTGCCCTTTAATGCAAAGTCCATGAAGCACAGATTTATATCTGTGAGATCATCTGTCAGAAACGACATCACACTGATGCTCATGCTCAGAGTTTACTCAGGTAATATGTGTCTATTGTAGTTTATAAACATTTTATTCCTAATCGGATAAAAAGTTTATCCTACTGGGCTTTTTCCAAACGTTTGCCCGTCTCTCATCAATCATTTATTATTAATGCGATCATCCAAAATGCACATGAAAATAGAAGGATGGAAACACCACTAATGACAGATTTGAGAGCGTCTCCGGTGTTTCAATGTTAAAGCAGGAGTAGAGCTCAATGTTGGCTCAGATATTAGACCCACCCAGCTGAGTCTTCTGGCCGGTGACTCAGACCGCTCACTTCCTTCTCTCGCTCGCTCTCTCTGAGGAAGGATATGAAATCTGGAGGAGGAGGAGCTGCTGCTGCTTTTCTTGGAAGTACGAGCAGAACGTCTGTTTTCAAAGCAGAAGACTCGTAATAATCCAACAACGCATATAATCCCCTTCATCAATAAACCAAACTAGAAAATTACTACAAGGGTGTCCGCGGATGCTTAAAGTCTTAAACTCCATTGAAGAGAAGGCCTTAGTTAGTAATAAAATGTCTTAAATCGGCACTTCAAAGATCTTTAAAATGCTATTAAACCAACCCCATAGAGAAGAGTTTCGATGCATCCCAATCCGCCGACTTGTACTATGTAAAAATCTGACTTTATTTTTAATCCTAATATTTTTTTTTTCAGTTTAGCTTTACTTTTGTGCCATGCATTGTTGTTTTGCGTTTTAAAGGTGCTGTATTTAAATGTTTGACTTCTGTGACGCATATAAAAACCATAATATGTTTGCAGATATTTCAGAAACATGCTAAGTAAACATTTTTGTTTATCTGAAAAACAATGCTGAAGTCAGCTATTCTGCTTTGAAAATTTGTTTTGGTCCCTTAACCCGCCCAATGCCAGTTTAGCCAATTATATTTCAGCACTTGGGGTTGCCTTGGTGGAAAACAGAGTATTTCTTTCAGTCATTGAGAAAGGCTCTCAAACTATGAGCCCGTGACCGATTTGTGACCTCCGGTGGACAGTAGCAGACTCTGAAATGAGACACAGATTCAGAGTTCCACATGAGGTGGTTATTAATCAGCAAATTATATTAATATTACAAACGTAAACATTAGGTGAGCAGGTTAGATTGTAACCCTTTGTGCTAACAACACGCTTCATGACAAGATACAGAGTGATAAACAATTTGGCTGTTTGCACCAGACGAAACATGACAGAAATTTCAATACAGGCATTCAGAAGCACGGAATATGCACTCGCTCACGAAATAATCTATTTAATACATATTAAACCTCTTTAACATTATTAAATGTAGATACTGAATCACTGATATGTGTTTAGTTCTTAAGTTCAATTTCAAGATTTGATCTGCTGCTGCTTTCAGTATATGGCAATAAATGTCATGTAAACAACATTCAAACTCACATTATCAGCATTTAACACTGAATAAAGCACATGAGGTGTGCCTGAGCTGATCATTGTCAGTTTTCTGTTGTTGAGAAATTGAAGCTGTTTGTGATATATCAACTCGAGGTGTTGGTTAGGACAAAAATTCCTTTTAATATGGAGAATATTTCCTCTATGGTGTGCAGTTGCTTTAATTTAGAGCATGGTTTAAATCACTCGCTCCTGTCCTCAATCTGGCAACCTACACTTGCGCTTGTTTTGAACCAGGAGTGCAATACCTAGTACAACCACTGGGTGTCAAACTTACATACTGCACCTTTAAGAGTTCAAGACTTGTTTTGAGATTTGGCTGTGTCCGAAACTGCATACTTCCATACTATACAGTACGCTAAAAACAGTATGCAAGCCGAGTAGTATGTCCGTATTCATAAAATTCGAAAATCAGTATGCGAGAAGTACCCGGATGACTACTTCCGGCGAGATTCTGAAGTGCGCATCCAATGCACGCTGCCCTATCCCATGATGCCCCACGAGATAATTCATGAATAGGAGTAAAGCGAGGCAACTGACGCAGGTAGGTCATGTGACCATGACAAAATGGCGGATGTAGTACGTCCGAATTCCATTCATACTTCTAACATTCATACTTTTCTAGCGGCCGAACAGTACGTTTAAATTCAAATGCAGCATCTGCTGAATAGTAGGCGGTTTCGGACGAAGCCCACGTAACAGATGTGTGTGGGTTGAGCACCAGTTAAGACAGGGTTAGCTCCTGTCAGCTTTAACTGTGAGGAAAATTGGATCATTTGGAGCTTCTGATTTCATCTTCCGGGTTTAAAATCATTTTTAGGGCGGATCAAAATCGGTGATGTAGCGCGAATCTGCTAGTGGAGTGATGACGCGTCGCTTTCTCATTATTATTCATAGCGGAGTTCCCTTATCTTATGAGAAGACCCTGCTTTTTAATTATTCATGAGAGCACTTGCTTTCCGAAGGCAAGGCGGACCTGCCAAGCTGAGAGGCCCAATGACTATGTGGGACACGGGTTGTATGTGTTTGCTTCCATGATCCACAGGGCTTGTTGCATGCTTTTCCCCGAGATGCTGTCAGGGCCGTTACAGCACAGCTGTTGATTTGCAGCAAGCATTTTTGTCGAGAGAGCTGTACAAGGATTGGAGAAGGGCAGACTTTGTCTTTTATCAGTTGAGTTTGTTACCATTCAGACACATCGCCTATATCCGTGCTGCTGTGTTCACACGTTTAAAATCCTCCAGATTACCAGCAGGGCTAATGGCTGGAATACACAGTGCAAGAGACCTGCTGCACTGCTGTCCACTGTGTCTGCATTCAGACCCGAGGATTGAGGACGAGAGAAGTCCTCCTCATTTATAGTGTTTATATAAACACCATTATCTTTATGATGATATGGCAAACTGTGGTTATGTGTTTATGAAATTACGAATAACAAATGTAGCAGGACTTTAATTACGGTTTATTTCTTAGCAATTTAACTTTTTAAACTATAAAATCATGGCTCTTCAGCATATATTCATCATATCTCTGTATATTTTGATGTGTTCAGCTGGTGAAGCTGTGCATCGGGATGATCGACGCTGGAAAGGCGTACAACACGGCCAACAAGCAGTTCGTGAGCGGCATCCGAGAGCTGGCGCAGCAGTCCGCCACCGACGACGTCATCGAGGTGAACCAATCAGCTGCAGGCATTTCACAATCACACGCATCTCAAAGCAGCAGCACATGATAATCATCTGTCGCTGGAGTCTGTTTGCTTCGGTGCAGCTCGTGGAGAATGACGTGCCAGTTTTGAAGACCGCTGTTTATTTAGTGCTCACTTCAAAGCACGCTTGGTTTGTGCTCATACAAAAGCGTTGGCCGCACACCAGCATTCCTAGTCTTCGCATTTATACTTTCCTGCATCTTTGAAATGTCCATTGTTCATGCTCTGTTGTGCTATGAAAACAACTTCCTTGTGTGTGCATGTATGAGCAGGTACACACACACTCCAGTGTATATACACGCATAGACACAAGTGTTTGATAGTCTTTATTTATCAATTCAATTCGATTCAAAAGAGCTTTATAGAGTATATGCGTTGGTAATTTTTCACTTCCAGTGAACTGTGTGCCATTACAAAATCGGTGCGTTTAAGGTCTGTTTTCTTTAAAAATCAACAATCTCCACTGCCTGATTGATGTACGGTATAACATGGGTCTCAGAATGTACAGTAAGCACTGCATTAAATAAATTTTTTCTGCGCAAAACACGAACATTTATTTAACCCCAGTATTTTTAATGGAGCTTCTGCGCTATCCTGACGGGCGCGTGCGAGTAAACGGCTTTTCATCTCATTTTACTCTTGAAAGACTAAATTAATTGAAATTAAAATTATAGTTTAAAAAACTTATGAACAATACAACATTTTTAAATGAGATCTCGGAGGTTA
>CAIGQQ010033154.1:86334-101417 GCA_903798035.1 Danio albolineatus
CACCGAGATCTACACTATATATAAATATATAAATATATAAATATATAAATATATAAAATATATATATATAGAGCATTGGTCTATCTCAATAGACTGGATGCACAGTGGTGTGTATCTCTCTCAGGGTTTATAGTGGCTCGGTTTGTTGCTCATGTAAGGAATGGTATTGCTGTGTTCAGGGACCTGCGCAAATTCAAAGAAGCCAAGAAGCAGTTTGACAAAGTGAGCGAGGAGAAAGAAGCGGCTCTGTCCAAAAACGCCCAGGCTCCCCGAAACAAGGCGCACGAGGTGGAGGAGGCGTCCAACATCCTGAACGCCACGCGCAAGTGCTTCCGCCACATCGTCCTGGATTACGTGCTGCAGGTGAGAGTTTACACACACACACACACACACACTCACTTGTATAGGGACTGATTTGTATACTGTACAGACTGTATATTCTATACCGACCCTTAAACCAATCTGCAGTTTCACTTTTTCAGAATACTCTGTCTGATGAGCCGTTGTCATCACAGGGACTAAACAATGTTCCCTTAAGGTCAAAATTTACTAGTGTTGCTAGACTTGTGGGGACAAAGAACAAAAGGCATACGAGAAACACACACACTCAGTCATGTGCCAGTGGTAACACTGATTTTGTGCTGCATGTTTTGTTTCATTTGAAAGGTCACAGGTGTTGAAAACGAAAAAGCTAAAAACGAAACTACGTTCTTCAGGGTTGAACTTCATTGGTCAGTCAAAGTTTAGTGTGAGCTAATCAAGGCAAAAGCAGCAGCTGATCGCACACTCCCGCATATAGAAATCCAAGGGCGTAGGTTTGTAAGTAGGTGAAGTTTAATAGTCAGGCCCATAGCCAAGGGCGGTTAGATTATTATTATTATTATTATTATTATTATTATTAATAATAATAATAATAATAATAATAATAATAATATGTTCGAATCAAATGGCCAAATTCGGACTGAGGAAAGTTAAATGGTATTTGTTATAGCTATAAATGATATTTGTCTGTAGGTTTTAGTTTTTATTTTAAAACAGATTTCTAAAAAAATTATAATAAGTAATTCATGCATTTTCTTGTCTGGGGTCGCCACAGCGGAATGAACCGCCAACTTATCCAGCATATGTTTTACGCAGAGGATGCCCTTCCATCACTGGGAAACGCACTCATACTCTAATTTAGCTTACCAAATTCTATATTTATTATCATCTATCATTACTTATTATGGGCGCCACCGTGAGGCCGTGAGCTAACCATAGTACTGGCTTGAAACTATCAGATGTGTAAGTCATTCAATTTCCAAAAATGACCAATATACAGGTCTGTTACTGAGACTCTGCTGGCTGATTTGTTGATGTTGATTCTGATCAGGAGCAGTTATGTTTAGTTAGTGTGTGTTGTGTAGTATTTACCACGGTATGTGTTTATCTGTCATTTCAAAGTGCTTTTTTATTTTCACTCTGTGACACTTATTTAATCAATGTGTCAGTGGGACAGTACAGTAGGCTACGTGTGTGTCAAACATTTTAGTGGATTACATTAGTTTGGGTTGGTTATGTTTGAAAGAGAGAGAAAATGTTGACTGTGGCGATGACGAGTTGTCTGTGTGTGTGCACGTGTAGTCTACAGGCACTCAATGTTTAGTGTGTTGCTCCTCCTGCTGGAACTGAGAGAGAACTGAAGGATGTATTATATTTGATAGTCATTGAAGCATTGGGTGTCTCATTTCTACACTGTTTACTTCATTTTAAGGTGTTTTTTAGATATGATTTTTTTTAGTTATACAGTTTTTATGAAAAAAAAATGTTTACAGATGTTTTTACTGCATTTATGTTAGATTTATATTACCGTTTTCTTATTTTCAGGTTTCTCAGCAGCAGAAATCATCATAGTTGGTAAAGTTAGAGCGCAGTGAATGGGAGACTACAATAGATAATTGTTTTTTAATCCTATTTGCTGAAATAATTAAAAAATAATAATTAAACGATAGTGTTTTTATGACTTTAAAAAAAAGGAAAACAGTGTTGCCAGATTGGGCAGTTTCCCATCCAATTGGGTGGTTTTGAATTTGATTGTGCGGGTAAAAAAATGACATAGGTGGGTAGAGAAAATTTGGGCGGTCTTGGATTTTAGGGTTTTCTCCCGAGTTTTGGATAGTTTTTGGGCAGGAATCAGTCAGCTACATCTGGCAACACTGAAGGAAAATAAAGTGTGAGACTGATGACAGTAGCTAGAAGAGAGAACAATGTCAAATTTACGGTCCCACTTCCATACACGCTGCATAACAAACACCTCGCATAGGAGCTAATCAGGTTTATTTTTCTGATTTGATTCAAAATATGATATACTACAAAGTATAGCTTTGTAAGTCTACATGTGTGTTTTGGCAAAAAAATCTAAATTTTCCAGGATTTTTGATGCTGGTGCGGTTTTGAATTTGATTGTGTGGGTAAAAAAATGACATAGGTGGGTAGGGAAAATTTGGGCGATCTTTGATTTTAGGGTTTTCTCCCGACCGTCATTTCAGCGAGTTTTGGGTAGTTTTTGGGCTGGAATCAGTCAGCTACGTCTGGTAACACAGAAGGAAAATAAAGTGTGAGACTGATAACGGTAGCTAGAAGAGAGAACAACGTCAAATTTACGGTCCCACTTCCATACACGCTGCATAACAAACACCTCGCATAGGAGCTAATCAGGTTTATTTTTCAGATTTTATTCAAAAAATGATATAATACAAAGTATAGCTTTGTAAATCTACATGTGTGTTTTGTAAAAAATCGAAATATTTCAAGGATTTGTGATGCTGGTGACCATTAAACGTGTCATCACCGTCTTTTAAAAATAGTCCATAGCCAACAATGTGAGGGTCAAAATTATAGATTTTTTTTTAAAATGTCAAAAATTATTACAATAATATTTTTATTTACATCCAAAACTGAAACCAACTAGACGGAGATGCTGAGAATGAAACAGCGCGATGCAGACAGAACAAACAAACACCAGGATGAGAGTGCGCAATCGCGAACACCCCCAGACCTCACGCACCCGTATCAAGCGGAAGCGTGCACGGTCCAAGCGCGCCCACAATTGGCACTCATACAGAGACACAATAACACACAGGACTAGACAGAACTAGTGTCTGGACTCTGCCACCAAAACAAGAATTTACAACACTGGAGTGTCAGAACCCTGACACCTATTAGTCAATTCAGTGGGCAGGGAAACCACACTCCAACATCACGTTGTGGTGGGCCTCAAAATCACTGAGATTTGGAAATCGTCAGGAATTTTTAAAATAGGGACTTGCTGTGTTTATGTCAGTCCAGTATTACTGTGGAAAAATTTTACCTATACACAGATCTGTTCAAAACAGCTTACAAAAGATGATTTTCATCACAGGTGCCCTTGAAGTAGGGCCAGACGGAATCTGCAGACATTTTTTGCTATTTCTGCGCAGAATTTTGTTAAAAATCTGCGGATTTATGTGGAGTTATTTTGGGAGGATCATAACTAAAACCTTAATATAAGAAATAAAAAGTAATACATTTTTAACTTATATTTAATGTTTACAATGCAAATCCAATTAGATCCACTTTATTTGGTGAACAAAGCAAGTCTTCTATGTAAAATATCTACTAAAAGACAGAAAATACTACTCTACACACCGTATTGTAAATGAATCACATGAATATTTTCATATTAGTCAATAATTATACTGATATTAATTAAACTAAATATATATATAAATTTACACACATTACTCAAGTAAATAAACAGAATCAATGATGGGCTAAAAACGGTCATCTTTAGTGAAGAAATACAGTCAATTTAAAACTGTGTGGTGTTGATTAGTTAAGCTCTTCATATAGTCCAGTTTAAAGATCATTTCTCAGTCTTTTTATTTTTTATCCTTCAAATTGAGAATGTTTAGTCATTCCTCTGCCAAATATGGTCCACTCATAACAAACCATACGTCAATGGACATATTATTAGTTCAGCTTTCCTGTCATGCCTAAATTACACACCAGGCTCACATTTAAACTTGTATTTCCGTATCTGGGTAATATTTAACCTTCAAACATGTATATTTGCAAATGTTCCTCTGTATGTTGATGTTCCTCAATATGTAAAATCCCCCTGTAAACGCTGAGCTCATGACATTGGTTTTCTTTTGTTTAAAAGCTCAGCGATGTCAATCTAAACTACCTGTTGTTTTGAGCAGCGATATTCAACTTCCTCTTTTGTTGTTTTCTGCTTCTTCTCCCTCAGATTAATGTGCTCCAGTCCAAGAGGCGGTCAGAAATCCTCAAATCGGTAAACTCTTCTGCTGTTCAGATGTGTTTTCAGACTGATGTTGGCTTGTGTTTACGTGTGTTGTTAAAGCTGCGCTCTTTTATCCAGATGCTGTCCTTCATGTACGCCCACCTGACCTTCTTCCATCAGGGCTACGATCTGTTCAGTGAACTCCAGCCTCTCATGAAGCAGCTGACGGGACAGGTACATCACTGCAGATCCTTTGTTTTGTTACTAAATGGGGATTAAAGTAGTTACAAAGTAATTATTAATAACTACTTACATTTAAATAGCGCATTTTTAGACAGTCAGAGCGCTTTACACGTTGAGGGGCTTCTCATCCACCGCCAATGTGCAGCATCCACCTGGATAACGCGACAGCAACCATATTGCGCCGAACCGGCCATGATGGACAGAGGCCAGAGGGCAAATATATATATATATATATAACTCTTGTTCATCCTGTAGGTTAATGCTTTAATAATCTATTAAAGTAACTTTTATTATTTAACATGTTTTCAGCAGTAATAAGAACTAAGTGAAACTTGATTACTTAAACTAGTTCAGAAAGACAAAAACAGTTCTCGTCAACAATACAGCTGACCCGCAAAAAACTAAATAGTCTAAGTTAATAAATAACGCATAAATAAAAAGCTGAAATTGAAAATAAATAATTGTGATAACACTAAGGAAAAAAAAGAAAGAAAAAAGCTGAAGGCTAATTATTACGTTTTAATACATTTAATGTAGGCTATAGAAAGTAAAAGTAGCCACATCTGAAACCTAAAATGCATCTTGAAAACTATATTCATAAAGCAGTATTCATAAAACTAATTAAAAGTTTAATAAAATTATTCTGCGCTAGGCTAAATCTCCTTCAATCATTTAATATCTGCTACGTTTAAACATTTATTAAAATAGCAAAATGAACGAATATATTACTTCAACCGGCCTGAAGATTATGCAAACGACCATGTGCGTAATGTGTACGACCATGTGTATGTTATACAACAAGTAGTCTGATTTAAAAACAATAACTCTAATATTTAAGTTTCCAGCAGTGATAACAGGAATGAACATTATTATGGTTCAGAAAAGAAAAGCGGCAATAGTCTATAAAGCGAAACGGAAAATAAATAATAAATAAACTATTTATATGTAAATTATTTAAATAAATAAAAAAAATATATTAAAATAATAAATAAAATATGCGTAGACACAGTAAACAAACAAGTGACTGCATGATATTTTAACATGCAGACATAATGTATGAGAAAATGTATTTCATCTTTAAAAGTCATAGAAAAAAACCCAGCAACGCACCTATAAATAAAAAGCGCATCTTGCATATTATTCATTTTATATTTACCCTGTTTTCTGCAGAAATAAGGAATAGAATCTTACTCCATCCGACTTTATACACAACACAAGTGATCCCCGCTCTCATCCTCAGCTACAGACAGTCATTGGTCAAGCTTGTGGATCGCTGGTTTGTATTTAGAAATACAAGCGCACCCACATGAGAGGGATGCAGGCTTGCTCTTTGTCTTGTTAAAGCGTTGCCGGCCAGAGAAATTTTCTTTTACTTCATGAGCTGGTGGCAGGGATAGCAAAAAATGATTTCGCTAGCTTGGATAGTAGAGGAAACCGATGTTCATTACAGAACTACCATTGGAGAGGATTCCCTGTGGTGTTGAAGTTGATGATGTAGTTATGCTTAGGCCTGTCACAAAAACCAATATATCGACTTATCGCACAACACATGAACATGACCAGAATAATTTTTGATGATGCAATATATATCGCAATTCTATAACAATTCTAGCAATATTATATCTCTATTGGAGGTATCGGTATGGTTAAAAAACATTATAGTATTTACTGTAAATTACTTGAGTATATTTTCATATGGGTGTCTGACAACTAAAGATAGATCTGGTAGCAGATATCTAAGCCTCTGTTACTTTTATGTTAACATTTATTATTATTTATTAGAGACATGCGTTTTCACATTCTGATTCCACTGCCTACTTATTAAATTGTTAAAATGAATATAACTTAATTAAATATTCTTATGGAATGAAATATTATGTGTTCTTAGGAAGAGTGTACTTGAATTATGATGATATTATATTGTCAATCTGGCATAGAATGGTCTTCAAGTGACAATAATATCGTTTATCGCAATATATTTTGGAGCAATATATCGTACAATACAAAATAGATATCGTGACAGGCCTAGTTATGCTAGTAGCGTCAGCACTTGTAGCGCCACTACTACTCAACACATTTTTATGAAATGCATTTTAATCACTCGCAGTGGTAGCCTAATGCTTTCAGCAGCCAAGAGAATTAACGTAATTGGTAGACGTGACGTGGTGCGCCGCAAATTTAAAGGGCCACGAAACCCCCCAGTCTCAGCGTGGTGTTTTCACACCTACAGTCTGTAAAAGCTCAGTAAAGTGGGTGTGTCCAGCTCTGTTTAGGTAGGAGTGTCGGGGGAGGGAAAGGGGGAAGGTTTTGCATATAAATGGGAGTTTCCATTTGTGCACGCGCTGACTTTCAAACACACACACACACACACACACACACACAGACGCAGGGTGAGAAAGACAGGGACTATGTTCACATGGACTTCAGTCATCTAATTATTTGCCAAATTATTAATTCGTGGACTTTAACTGCAGTTTGGCACTTTAACGTTTATTCACGAACATTTCCTGCGTGTCCCCCGTGACAAACCAGATATTAAATGTTAGTAACTGCTGAAGGAGTGCATATTTAATGGAGTATTTGAAACGCACGGCATATTTCAGGAAAATAAATCCTGCATTTCTCGGTAACTAGGTGCACTCGGTAGGCAGCGTCAGTAAGCCCTGTGTGTATACACTAATCTGTCACTAAATGCGGCGAAAAATCTACACGACAGTAATCGTTTGATTAAGATGTTTACACTTTACACGGATCTTTCAGTCTATAATACTGTAGTGATATTAACGTGCTGTAAACTCAGCAACAGTTCTAATCACTCTGACTAAGGTCTGTCTTTAAACACTGAAAGAGTATTATAGACGAAACCAACTAACTCTACTATCTTCATAAACAAACAAACACCACTAAACGCCTACTTACCGATCAGGTGACATGTTCTCTGCAAACGTATTTATGACGCATGGTAATACACCACTGTATTCCAACTGCTTGGGTCCACACGCGAGCTTTACTCTCATCTCGGGGAAATGGAAAACTTTGTTGCGGCACATTTATCAACGCAACACCGATGAACCAATCCTCTCGGCTGGCGACAAAACGTAGCGTCTCTCTGTCGTTTGAAAATTGTCACAGGTAAACACGTCTTCCTGTATATGTAGTTCATGCATATTAATGAAGCTCCGCGTCATACACAATAGAGCGCTCTGATTGGTTTGAACTAAGGCCATGTCATGAATTAATGCCGCACGCTGACTGACGTCAATTTGTTCGCTTCCGGGAGAGACGTCCACTCTCCACGCTGGACCATATGCATAGATCTCAACGGCGTGACGCAGCCTCCAAAATTCGTTTCAAACCGGAAGAACGAATTTGCTCGAAATAACGCAAAACAACCAATTTTCACTTTTTAGTCAATTATATGTGTCCTAATAGTGTTTATAGCAGCGTGGGACACATATATGACTGTCAACAGCCCAAAAAATGTGTTTTGGTGTTTCATGGCCCTTTAAAGCGGAAAACCAAGCAGCGCTTTAATAAATGGTCTCAGCAGAAGGCGTCACGCATATCAAAAACAGGCAAAGCAGCAGATTAATATTATTCAACATATGCCAGATTATTAAAGAACATTTTTAGATGTAACCCCAAATGTAATCTTTAACATCTTCATAAGTTACTGTCATTTAATGACTCATGTTCCTCAGTGACTGTAACAAATTACTGGTACATTTATTTTGTAATAACTTGCATAACGTTACCCCTCCAACACTGTGAATAAAGTAGCGCTGTTTATGTAAAGCACCGTTATTCCCATCACTACTAATAAGCTGATCTCTTCTGATCTTGATAGCAATGCAGTGATGTTCATTGTGTGTAAATCAGCTTTGAAACAGTAATCTATACTCTACACTAATAAACTTAAATTGAATTGAATTGGCCGGCGTTTGGGACTCTCACGAGAAACAGGAAGTTGAGTCTGTGATTAAAGGGTTTTCCCTGTCTGGGAGTTAAACTGAGTGGAGGAGACGGTTGAGTTTCAGTTCAGACTGGATGTGTATTGCGCAGCGCACTGTTAACAGGATTTATTCTCAGCCGTCTTTCGGACATTATGAAGCTCAAAAGAGTGAAGCACTTATGTCGAGTGTGGAGGAGCTGCTCGCAGGTGTGTGTGTGTGTGTTTCTGCTTTTTGTTTACAATTTGGCCATTTTATGCTTCTGTTTGATCAGCTTCAGAAGGCAAATGATATGATGACGGTATCAATTTATGTTATTGCGATTAATTGCGGAAGCTTTAAGTCACGGTATACTGTATGGTATTGTCACAACATTGACCTAAGATTATTTTAACAGATATGATAACCAAACAACACTTAGTGTATTGCTTTATTGGATGTACAGTTGATGTCAGAATTATTCGCCCTACTGAATATTGTTTTCTCAATTTTTGTTTAACGGAGAGAACGTTTTTTCAGTACTTTTCTAAACATAATACTTTTTTTTTAACAAGTGTTTTTATTAGTTTTACATTTTTCAATAATTACCAAACAACAAAACAATAGTAAAAATTACAAGAAATAAGCATGATAATACAAAGAAAATAAGGATAATAATAATTAAAACAAATCAATATAGATAATAAAAACAAAAACAAAATATTATTATGACAAAAAACAATCAGGGCATAAAAACGGTTTCAATGAAAGTACAAAGAGACAGTCAATAGGGGTAGTGAGCATATTAAGCATTACACTGCTGCTCAGAATCTGCATTATATTGGTCCAGGTGATCAAGAAATGGTTGCCATATATTGTAAAACTTAGCAAGATTATCAATAACTCCGTAACGGACTCTTTCCATGTGCAATATTGGAATAAGTGCATCATCCGGATAATTAAAGTGACGCATCTATTGACTTCTGCTGTGTTCATTTGTTTCAAAAACACAGATTTCTCTACAATTTAAAATGGCATCTTTGGATATCTTTTCTGCTGGAGATACTTGTCCTAAAATAAAAGAAATCTTACACACACCATAGGAACGGTATTACAGAAAATATTTGCAGTTTTAAAACCTTGACTTTTCCAATACCTTGAAAACGGCTTTCGTCCCATGCCTATTCTACGCACATGCTCAGTTTTCTTTTTGATTAAACTACATTGCTTTCACTAGTGTTGGTTCAGTTGCACATAGAGAATAACGTCTTTATTTATTACCACTCTTAATAAATACACTTGCATATAAAGTAAATCATATCTCAAAGCATTTACTGGGGCACTGGCGTTTTTTAAATTTATTTTTTATTTATAATTTTATAAATGGGCTCTAGCAACGCCCCTGATGACAGTACATAATATTTGACTAGATATTTCTCAATATACTACACTACCTTACAATAGTCTCCTTTCCAAGTTTTAGGAACAACAAATAATAGCTTGACTTCTAGTTGATCATTTGGTGTCAGAAGTGGCTTATATGAAAGGCGAAGGCCTCTAGATTACGCTTATTTTACCACAATAAAATATGATCATGCCTTTAATAATTTAATGAGGACAGTGCGGTCTGACTCTGCTTAGACTAAAGTCTCGTCACTGAACAGAAATAATGTCCGGTATAGAATATAAAGTCATGCTGCAGTGGAGACAGAATGACTATCGTGTGTGACTCCCATGAGCTTGGAGAAGTAACTATAAATACTTTTTTAGAGTAATGTTCCCAACATGGCACCAAAGTGGCTCAGTGGTGACCTCACAGCAGAAGGTCGCTGATTCGAGTCTCATCACTTGGCATTTCTGTGTGGAGTTTGCATGTTCTCCATTTGCTGCTGTGATGAACAAACACTGCCAGTACAATCTTATGAATGTTGTGGCAAAGTGGGTAGCACGATCGCCTCACAGCAAGAAGGTCGCTGGTTCGAGTCCCAGCCTGGCCAGTTGGCACTTAAGTATGGAGTTTGCATGTTCTCCTCGTGAGTTTCCTCCAGTCCAAACACATGCGCTATAGGAGAATTGGATGAGCTAAATTGACTGTAATGCATGGGTGTGAATAAGAGTGTTTGGGTGTTTACCAGTGCTGGGTTGCAACTGGAAGAGCATTCACTTCGTAAAACATATGCTGGATAAGTTGGCGGTTCATTCCGCTGCGGCGACCACTGCTTAATAAAGGGACTAAGCCGAAACGAATATATGAATGTATTATGAAGTGCCCATGATATCAATATTGCACGTTCATCATCACCATATTGAATTATTGCACACCTGCATATGTTGAATCCATGACCGTATGGTACAGAAATATGAAAATAGCACTTTAACATGCATTTTGAAAATAAATTAGAAGTTCATTCATTCATTTTCTTTCAGCTTAGGCTTTATTTCAGAGGTCACCACAGTGGAATGAACCACCAACTATTCCAGAATATGTTTTACGCAGTGGATCCACTCCCATCCGTAACCCAGTACTTGAAAACATTAATTCACACACACACTCATACACTATGGCCAGTTTAATTCATTCAATTCCCCTATAGCGCATGTGTTTAGACCATAGACTGTAAAAGATATGGACGTAGTATCCGTGACGTCACCCATAGGATTCTGAAGAACCCAAAAGAAGCTAATAGTAGGCGTGGCCAACCGTCGCCATTTTGTTCGCGCGTCATCGCACCAACCGGGGCATACCAAACAAGGGCAAAGAGGCGGAGCGTGAGCGGAGCTACAGACGCATGCTGGCATTTAGCTTTGAAGGGTTTTGCTTATGGGAGAAACACTTCATACTTCATTACCTGCGACTCGTTTGTGTTCTGACCACATGTGCTTGGTTGTACACTATACCAATAAAGTGTTTAGACTTTTAAAAGCACTGCTGTAATACATTAAGCCACTTAACATTGTTCTTATGACGTTTTTCAACAGGAAGATAGTGTGAATTACATTCAAATACTTCAGATATAGTCTGTGTTAGTAATTGCAAGGCTATTGATGAAATCCAGGCATAACACTGTATGACAACGCTTTAGATGACTGTTTTATAGCCTACAGCTAATCAATCTGTCAGATTCATTATAAATGATAAATGATCTTACATAAAACAAACACATTTATAGATATGGTATATAAGTATATAATTTCACTCACCTGGGAAACGGAGGCCACGTGAATGGTTTGTGAGCACAATTAAGTGCACACAGCATACCATATTATCTGATAATTGTAAGATATAATTCCAAAAGGCAACAGACTGTATAAAGCCACATATAACAACACAAAAATAGCTGAGGTGCTGAGCAGCGAGACCTAGCTGTCACTGAAGTGGCCACGCCCTTAATTATACAGACTTAATATAACTTACTGTAAAGGAAACGGATGAGTAGAAAAAAATTCGCCCCCCTCACAGTTGTCATGAAGGCTAATATTAGCTATATGAACCAAAATCATTCTTTGTACCAGGCTGTAAACAGCTTTTTTCTGCTATAAAGTTGGCCATTTTAACAGTGGGCTCAATAGAAATTTGCTCCATATGGAGCCAGGACTAGCGGAATTTCGATGAATTGCAGCTTCAGTTACTTACGTATTGGCTACTCGAAGGAGAGCGGGAGGTTGCCGCTTGGTTTAGACTGTGGGGGAAACCGGAACAGGAAACCCACACTAACACATGGAGAACATGCAAACTCTTTAAAAATCTTGCCCAGCCAGGACAGTGCTAACCACTGAACCACCGTGCCACCCAATTACAAGTTATATAATAAAAATAGCTCTATTGTGTGTTTATAGCAATCTTTTATAGCAAACCAGCTTGATTCATGCTCACAGGATTGCTCAGCTGCTTCTGCTTCTGTCAGGCACCTTTCCAGAGTTGTAAATGCGTCAGAGAAAAACATTTCCCCTCTGATATTATCAGCGGTTCATCTGCCCACATTTCCTGATGAATCAAAACAAAGCGTTTGACTCAAATAGCAGTGCACGTGAGCTTTTTATGTGACGTCGATCCATGCAAAATAAAGCAATATCGACGATCTCTTGCTGGATTTGAGACCTTTTATTTCTAATATGAACCAAAAACACATAATCAAAGCTCGAGTTCGTTCACATTTCAGTTTCATACTTGAGTCAAATCCACTTCTTCCCTCTGAGAAACATGTAGAGGTAGTGCTTTATTAAGAAGGTTGTGTTTAATACTGTTGTTATTATGTGTGCTGAGGGCTTGTTTTAAGATCATGCTAAAGGTGCAGTATGTTTCTAGCATGGTGCAAACCGCCAAATTGCTTATCAATGCGTATCTCGTCATGAAGCGTGTTGTTAGGAGTGTAACCTGCTCACCTAATGTTTACATTCGTAATATCTATATTATTTGCTAATTAATAACCTCATGTTGAACTGAATCTCATTTCCAAGTCTGCTACTGTCCACCAGAGGTTGCATTTCGGTCACAGACGCATGCTTTCAGAGCCTTTCTGAACGAATGAATGAAATTCGCGGTTTTCCACCAAGGGAACCCGGAGTGCTGAAATATAATTGGCTAAACTGGCATTGCGTGGGTTAAATGACCAAAACAAGGGAATCCCTTATGTTATGGTTATAAAGACTTACAGCCAATGAGAGAGCAAGATAGAGGACATCAGGGAGTTTGAGTTATAGGCTACAATATTTGGAAACATGGTTTGTGTTCTGCGAAAGGTTACTATTTGGTTTGTTTGCAGCCAGGAAAAGGAAGATAGTTTGGTTGAACTTAGGCAGGAGCACCCATGACTTTATTTTTTTTTTAATCTGAGGTGCATCACAGCAAGGTACCATTTGCAGTCTCATTAAAGAACTCTATTCTCACATATGATCTTGTGCTATATCAGTTCTACACGTTCTTTATGTACATTTGGGTGTGTAAAGTAATTTGTGGACCAGACAGATTCGTTTGCAATTCCTCCTGTAGTAAAATCATGCAGCGTTGAAGCTTCTGTCACCGATCCATCATGCAATATAAACACAGCATGATGTGCTTCGGATGAAGTTGAAAGTAGGTCCAACTTCAATCCGACGACTCTGATATTCTGGCATTAGTGTTGTTTTCCTGAAGCTAAAGCTCTTCAAGCACTATAGCACAGGAGTTCTCCTATGTTTTGGCAATCAGAAACCTCCTAATTGTTTATTTTTATGGTTGAACACACTCTTGAATATGCTTAGCAGTGTGTAGTGGTGGTGAAGTGTATTATGTTTCAACATCCTCTTGAACACTCCAATATAATATAACGAGGGCTGATTAGTTCTCCATCCAGATGAAGCAAACCAGACCATCTTCAAAACAAGTGGCTTTGCTCCTGAAGTGTTGACATGTCTTCAATTAGTGTTGTTAAAGTTTATTACAGTTTTGTAAAGGTAGTGCCTTGAAATTATTTTGTTTAATACTAATTCTCTTATAGTTTGAGGAGAATTAAAAACAAACCGAATAAAACCTTTATGCTCCTGCTTCGACCCCATCGATCTGTGTTTTCTTCCTAATTATTACTAATTCCTAATCGTGTGTCTTTCAGCTGGACCAGTTGGTGCTGGACGCCACAAAAGAGAGGAAGGACATGGAAACAAAACACTCGACTATTCAACAGAAGGTAAAAGAGTTTCTCCATAGAGTAAAACATTACAGTCGAATATTACTGATCTTACGACTAGATTCTGATTGGTCAGTCATGACATTACACTGAAGGAAAGTGAATCTTTAAGGACTCGATTCTGATTTGATCCCAACATGATTCTTAATTTTCACTTATTTCCTAATCTCGATTCGACTACACTTGCACAAATACAGTAGCTCACAATGTGTGTCTTGTGATGTAAATGTTTTGAAACTCAAGCATTCGGAATGGAGACGCAGACACGAGAGAGAGATTTTTGATTTGTTTTACTTTTGATGAACTGTCTCATCCCTACTTGAAATCTTGTGACTGGCCAATCCGAAATTTGTATTCCAGACAGCATGGAGTAAATTGGGGATAAAGGACATCTAGGAGGCTGTTATCGCGGAATAAAGTCTTGATGTGAAATGCAACACTGTTATTTAAGACTGAAGGGTTTATTTTGCAAAATCAACCATCCCGGATGTACTTTATCCTGCTTATTACATGGCTACTTGCAACAAAACATACGTTAGTCATAAAACATTGTTCTAAGCCGAAGTATTCTATTAATTCCTTAATTGAATGCAAAGCTTACAGATGAAAACAGCTGATGGAGTATACACTAACCTGCGCATTATTTAGACACTAGATGGAGACACACAGTCAGAAACACAAAGCTGACAGAAACTAAAACAGCTGATGGAGTATACACTAACCTGCGCATTATTCAGACACTAGATGGAGACAAACAGTCAAAAACACAAAGCTGACAGACACTAAAACAGCCGATGGAGTATACACTAACCTGCATATTATTCAGACACTAGATGAAGACACACAGTCAAAAACACAAAGCTGACAGACATTAAAACAGCTGATGGAGTATACACTAACCTGAGCATTATTCAGACACTAGATGGAGACACACAGTCAAAAACACAAAGCTGACAGACACTAAAACAGCTGATGGAGTATACA
>CAIGQQ010033154.1:105936-118666 GCA_903798035.1 Danio albolineatus
ATATATACATTTAATATATATTTAACATGGGCGCCACGGTGGCGTAGTGAGTAGCACATTCGCCTCACAGCAAGAAGGTCGCTGATTCGGGCCTCGGCTGGGTCAGTTGGCATTTCTGTGTGGAGTTTGCATGTTCTCCCCATTGTTGCGTGGGTTTCCTTCCGGGTGCTCCGGTTTCCCCCACAGTCCAAAGACATGTGGTATAGGTGAATTGGGTGAGCTAAATTGTCCGTAGTGTATGTGTGTGAATGAGAATGTATGGATGTTTCCCAGAGGTGGGTTGTGGCTGGAAGGGCATCCGCTGCATAAAACAGGTGCTGGATAAGTTGGCGGATCATTCCGCTGTGGCGATCCCGGATTAATAAAGGGACTAAGCCGACAAGATAATGAATGAATGAATGAATGAATATATTTAACATCAAATAAATAACATAAATGTAAATAAAAATTAATTAATTAGATTAAAATTAATACAAAATAAATAGCATAAAATAAATTTAAATAAATGACTAATGATTAATAAATAATTAAATATAAATAAACAGCATTAAATAATTTTAACTGAATGTTAAATAAAAAATAAATAAATCACATTAAATAAATCAAGTGAAATAAATACATTTAAATAAAGTTAAATTTAAATAAATAAATAAATAGAAAATATATCTGCTTGATTATTTTCTAAAAAAAATACATTAACATTGGAATTACTTCATTATTCAATTTATAAAACATTAAATGCAAGGATAAAAAGCAGAAACTAACAATGCGTCAAAAACCAATGTTGTTACTAATCTTTCACATGTCTAAAACTGTGATAAAATATACCCAGTCCACAATTAACTTTTATATATAAAAGGTTTTCCAGTTTGTGTGTTTTCCCTTCCAAAATCAGTGACTTGACCATTACACAAGGGTTAATAAATTTTTTTAAAAAACTGTATATAATGCAGTACCAAATGTGGTTGAGGAGGTATCCGCCTCAATTCTCTATGCAGGAGAAATATAGGATATAACGAACATGAAAGTAATGCAGCAGTGTTGAACAGTGGGACCATATAATGACAGACAGCTTTTGTTTCACTAAAGGAGCTGCATGATGCAGGCAGACTCTGAGAAACTGCGGCAGGCCTGGATTAAAGCCGTCCAGAACAGCATCGCCACAGCGTTCAGAGACAAAGCAGACGATGCAGAGGTATATTTCACTCTCTCGAACCCATGTCTACCATGTCTTCTCTTCTCCTACCACACCACAGCCATTATATATACTACATTAAATATACTCTCGATTTTGAAGTCATCTGAATAAAGTGCGGTAACCGTGTGCATGTGTGTGTGGCAGAAGATGGACAGAAAGTCATCTACGTCTACAGGCAGTCTGGACTCAGCTGGAGACGTGAAGGAGAAGTGTGTGAAGGGTGAGAACGCTCTGCAGAGGGTCATGGCCATCTCTGGGAACAACAGCTGCTGTGACTGTGGACAGCCGGAGCCCCGCTGGGCCAGCATCAACCTGGGCATCACACTCTGCATACAGTGCTCTGGCATACACAGGTAATCAGCCGCTCACTGACTGGTGGAGATTCCTCAATGTAGAGCTTCATTTATAAAGTGTGTGTTTTAGTACTGGGCTAGACTGCAAATATCTGTTCTAATATAAAGATTTTGTCTTGTTTCTTGTCCAAATATAAAAATTCTTAAATCACTTAAGCACTTCCAAGACAAGCAAAACATATTGTTTTGATTTTAGAAGTAACACGTCAAAATCAAGTGAGTTTTTCCTTAAAACAAGTCAAATAATCTTGTCGTCACTTCGAAATAAGTTTATTCTTCTCATTTTATTTATCCCTGTGGTGTTGGGTAGGATTAGGTATGTTGAATAAGATCATGCAGGATGTGTGCTTATTAGTACTAACAAACAATTAATATTTTAATAATTGGCAGGAAATAAGCCACTAGTTAACATCTTATAGTATCGTCCCTAAAGTGTTGCCTAAATATCTAATATGACCATAACCGATACATCGGTTCTTCCTTTTTGGATATATTGTATACTTAATAGATGTGTTATGTCGCCTTTGTTTGTTTGTTTGTTTTTTAAGTAAATCTATTAAACACAAGCTCAATCAAGTACTAATTTGCTGCTGATTAATAGTTATTGAGGCAGTTGGGTTTAAGTATAGGTAGGAGTAGGGATGTTGAATAAGATCATGCAGGATATATGCTTATAAGTACTGATAAATAGTTCATATTTTAATAATTAGCTGGAAATAAGTCACTTGTCATTCATTCATTCATTTTCTTTTCGGCTTAGTCCCTTTATTAATCCGGGGTCGCCACAGCGGAATGAACCGCCAACTTATCCAGCATTTGTTTTACGCAGCGGATGCCCTTCCAGCCACAACCCATCTCTGGGAAACACATCCATACACTCTCATTCACACACATACACTACGGACAATTTAGCTTACCCAATTCACCTGTACCGCATGTCTTTGGACTGTGGGAGAAACCGGAGCACCTGGAGGAAACCCACGCAACCACGGGGCGAACATGCAAACTCCACACAGAAATGCCAACTGGCCCAGCCGGGGATCGAACCAGCGACCTTCTTGCTGTGAGGCGAATGTGCTACCCACTAGGCCACCGTGGCGCCAAGTCACTAGTCATTAACATATATAATATTTTATAGTGTCGTCCCTGAAGTGTTCCCTAAACTAATATGACCATAACCAATATATCGGTTCCTCCTTTTTGGAAATATTATATACTTAATAGGTTTGTTATGTTTGTTTCTTTGTTTTTTTAAGTAAATCGATTAAACACAAACAGTAAACTCATAAAGAAACCGATTCACTGCCTTTGTTAAAAGAAATTTCCTGTGTTTGTCAAAATAAAAGTCTGATATTTGGGCCAAAAAAAAGCAATATATTAATAATCAAATAAAATCTAATAGATATCTTTTACACTTTATTTTAAGGTTCTCGCTATTAACAAACCATAAACTAAGACTTGTAGCTCAATAAAGTACTAATTTGCTGCTTATCAATAGTTATTAAGATAGTTGGGTTTAGGTATTGGTAGGAGTAGGGATGTAGAATAAGATCATGCAGGATATGTGATTATAAGTACTTATAAACAGTTCATATTATAATAATTAGCAGGAAATAAGCCACTAGTTAACATTTTGTAGTATAGTCCCTAAAGTGTTCCCTAAATGTCTAATATGACCATAACCGATATATTGGTTTCTCCTTTTCGAATACATTATATACAATAGTTGTGTAATGTCGTCTTTGCTTGTTTGTTTTTTAACGAAATCTATTAAACACAAGCTCAATATAGTTCTAATTTACTGCTTATTATTAGTTTTTAAGGTAGCAGTTGGGTTTAGATATTGGTAGGATTAGTGATGTTGAATGTGCTTATAAGTACTAACAAGTACTAGTGATGTTGAATGTGCTTATAAGTACTAACAAACAATTAATATTTTAATAATGAGCTGAAAAAAAGTCACTAGTCACTATAATATAGAATATTTTATAGTATCGTCCCTAAAGTGTTCCCTAAACTAATATGACCATAACCGATATATCGGTTTCCCTCTTTTTGAATATATTATATACTTAATAGATTTATGTCATCTTTGTTTTTGTTTTTTTAAATATTAGTTTAATAAAGTAAATATTAGTAGGAGTAGTGATGTAAAATAAGATCATGCAGGATATGTGCTTATAAGTAGGGCCACACGGAATCTGCGCGCGCAGAATTCCGCAGATTTCCGCGCAGAATTCCGCAGATTTACGCAGATTTTTTTTTTAGCCCATCATTGATTCTGTTCATTTACTGGTGTAAATGTGTGTAAATGTATATTTATTTTAGTTTTCAAATTAATTTCAGTAATAATATTGACTAATATGAAAATAATTATATTATTTTTTTTACAATACAGTTTGTAAAGTACTATTTTCTGTCTTTTAGTAGAGATTTTATGTGAGAGACTTACTTTGTTTACCAAATAAAGTGGATCTAATTGGATTCGCATTGTAAACATTAAATAAAAGTTAAAAAAGGTATTACTTTTTATTTAATATATTAAGTTTTTTGTTATGATACTCCCAAAATCATTCCGCATAAATCCGCAGATTTTTAATTAAATACTCCGCAGAAATAGCAAAAAATGTCCGCAGATTCCGTCTGGCCCTGCTTATAAGTACTTATAAGCAGTTAATATTTTAATAACCAGTCACTAGTTAATAGTATAGTCCCTATTCTAAAGTGTTACTTAAATAACTAATATAACCACTATAATAGTATAGTCCCTATTCTAAAGTGTTACTTAAATAACTAATATAACCATAGCCGCTATATCGGTTCCCCCATTTTGAATATATTATATGCTTAATAGATTTGCGTTTTGTGTTTTTCAGGAGTCTTGGCGTTCATTTCTCGAAGGTCAGATCTCTGACTCTGGACACTTGGGAGCCTGAACTGCTGAAGGTGAGCATGAGACACACGAGACCTCACTCCTGATATAATCAACATCTGGGTATGAATCGACAGATGCTTATTTATGTAAATCACTCAAGATGTCTTTGAGAACAGCTTCTCTTTCATCTCATAAACCTGCACATACCCTCATGTGCATTCACAGAGCATTTTCAAGTCTACTTTTGCTCATCTGCTCAAATACTGTGAACGTTATGGTATTAAAGTTGTCATTTTTAGATTGATTCAGTTTTATTTGTTGTTGTTTAGCTGATGTGTGAGCTGGGAAATGGGGTCATAAATCAAATCTACGAAGCCCGACGAGAAGAACTAGGAGCCAGGAAACCAAATGCAGGAGATCCCAGGTACTCCCGACTAGACTAGACTGTTTTGATCATGAAACATGCCTATATATTGATATTGTGGGTTTATCAAAAAGCAGCAACCTAGCTTTCCCATGTGGTCTCCCATCGCAGCCCTGCTTAACTTCAGTGGGCGACCATGTGAGAGTTGCAGAGAGCTAGCTGCCGGCTGATTAATTTAACTAAACCGACGATGAAAACTACAGAAGCTTTTATTAATATTAATGCATCTAAAGCTGAAGTTTAAGAGATAGTTCACCCAAAAATGAACATTCACTCAGTATTTTCTCTCTCTCTCTCGAGTGCTTTGAAATTCTTTCTTTTGTTGAAAACTAGAGAAGATATTTTTAAAAAAGCTGAAAACTAATAACCATAGACTTCCATAGCGTTTTTCCTACTATTGAAGTCAATGGTTACAGGTTTTCATCTTTCTTCAGACAAGTAAAGGGCAAGTCAATGATGAAAAATGTTTCACTTTTGGATGAACTATCCTTTTGATTTCTTAGTTTATGCCTAGTAATACATTAAAACAGTTGTAATCTGATTACAAGTCATAATTGTTTTATTTATTTTTATCGCATATGTTTATTGATTTTTCAACATTTACAAAATCAAATAAACAAACAGAGCACACAGGATGGGAAAATAAAGCACACTCAAAAAACAAACAAATAAAGAATATAATAAAAAGGCAGATATATTAACATTATGGATTAAATGACTTATTATTTGAATTCCAATCTGTTTATTTATTTAATTTTGTTATACATTTGTGAACAATATTCTGTAATCTCTAGTTTTACTTAATTTTTTTCTGTATTTGTATATATTATTTTATTTAATTTATTGCATTTTTGGGGGGGTGTTGGGCAGGGGGATGTAGGGGTGGGAAAGTTTACTTTGTAATGATATAAAACTTGATATCCTGTAATGTTCATGGAGTTTTGCAACAAAAAATTAATAAAAAGAAAAGTTGGGCAAAAAACATTCAGGATTAAAATTATGCAAGTCCTTTAGAATTCTAGAAAAAATATTCAGCCCCTTATATGTTAGGAATGATACCCACTTTTTATGAAATATGCAAACTTTATTTTTTAAGTTAAATAATCTCATGAAACAGATTCAAGAACAACTCTGTGCCAAAGTGATATTGAATATGCCAAATCCGTGCATTGTATTAAACAAGGCCATTCAATACATATTGAATGAAAACACAAGACGGTCTGTAGATTGCTGTTTGGTGAGTTGTATGATATTCAATAACCTTCGCATACGCATTGACAGAATTGCGTCCTTTAATAAAACCTGTTTGGTCATCTCATAATTGTTTTATTAAATAGAGTTAATAACTAACAAAGTTCAGTTGTTTAACTTATATTACCACTGTAATACATCCAGCTTGTTCTCACTAGCTATGCTTCCATCCAAAAATGCGAATGAACTTTATGCGCAAAACTGGATTATCGCATTAAAAGACGAGCAAATAAAGCAGCGCTTCCATCCAACGAGTCACTTCCTGATTAACTGGCGCCAAATATCAACAGTAAAAACGTAATTCGCTGCAGTAGGAGAAGCTGCGTGAATCTTTTCTTCATTTAATAAATGACTTGTGCCTCAGAAGGCAATCCTGACCCGCAGTGAACGCGCGGTGGCGTTTGAAGGTGTCAGACGAGGAGCACAGGCTCTCTTGATTCTGGAGGTCATTAATAATATAATAACACAACTACTGAAACGGTGAGGCGCTTTAGAATGACCAAAACAACATTTCAGATGTTTTACAATGTGCTCAGCCTGCTGGTTTGTCCATTCACACACATTTTTATCATCACATGATCTCTTATAACTAAATCACATGACCTTTATTTAATGCGCATACTGGAATTTATGCGGGATATGTGTTTCTATCGCAGTTTATGCGCATCTTTTCTTATCAAATAAAAAGTTTATCCTACTCAGTTATGCGCATTTTTTTATGCACATTTTCAAAATTTGTGCGCATCATGGCGTTTCCATCAACCGGTATTTTATGTGCATATCCAAAATGCGAATAAAAAGAGCTGGATGGAAACATATCTACATTTACACTAACATTAATGAATAAACATTTATCAATGAAACTCCATTCTAAAGTGTCACCTACTGTACTTTAAAATCCTTTGCAGTTTACTCTGCTCATGTATTAGATTAGATTAACCGAGACTCCTTCCTACCTCTATTACAGTACATCAGCCTTTTCTAGAGTGATTTTGTCATTTGTGTGTGTGTGTGTTGTGGCACGCAGGCATGAAGTGGAGGCCTACATCAAAGCCAAGTACGTGGAGCGAAGGTTTGTGCAAAGACGGTCAGAAGACGAGATCCGACAGAAGGTTTTATCACTGAGTAAAGAAGATAAACATCCCAGCGGCTGCTCGGACACACCATCAGTGTCCAAACCCCGGCTAGCCTCGAGTTCTTCAGGTGAGCAGCTCTTCATCAGGTGTCTGGTATGATCTTTCCTGCTATTAAGCCCTTTTAACCTTTGCTTGTCTTTTTACTTGCTGTTAAAGTGCATCTATTATGCTTTTTTATAGATATTAGTATTTTTTTGTAGTATTTTTAGTATCAATCTGACCAATCAGAACAGAATACAGTAATCTGATCAGTCCCATTTGACCAATCAGAGCAGAATAGAGTGATGTAACCAATCATAACAGAGTAGATCTATCTGACCAATCAGAACAGAATAGAGCGATCTGACCAGTCCCATCTGAACAATCAGAGCAGAAAAGAGCCATGTAACCAATCAAAACAGAGTAAATCTATCTGACCAATCAGAACAGAGTAGAGCGATCCGACCAGTCCCAACTGACGAGACAGAGCAGATTACAGTAAAGCTGTGTGACCAATCATAACAGAGTAAACCCATCTGACCAATCAGAGTAGATTTGTGTAGGATCATGTGACCAGTCATAACAGAGTAGACCCATCAAAAGACCAATCAAAACAGAAAAGAGCAACAATCTGACCAGTCCCATTTGACCAATCAGAGCATATTAGTGTTATATGACCAATCATAGAGTAGACCCATCTAACCACTCAGAGTAGAATAGAGTAGGGTCATGTGACCATCTGACCAATTAGTAGTCTTACCAGCCCCTACTAACCAATCTAAACAGAATAGAGCAATTTGACCAGTCCCAACTGGCCAATCAGATTAAAGTGGGGTCAATTGACCAATCATAACAGAGCAGACTTATCTCACCAGCAGAATACAGAAATCCGACCAGTCCCATCTGACCAATCAGAGCATATTAGAGTATGGTCATGTGACTAATCATAATAGAGTAGACCCATCTGACCAATCAGAACATTAAAGAGCAATTCATCCTGCTCCAATTGACCAGTCTGATCAGATTAGAGTTATGTGACCAATCATAACAGAGTAGAACTGTGTGACCAATCAGAGCAGAATACATCAATCCGACCGGTCCCGATTGGCCAATCAGAGCAGAGTTCAATTAAAATGAAAGTGTTTTTACCTAGTAATGATGTGAACCGACTGTAGGAGAGCGACAAAACTCAAAGAGAAGCTTTTAAAGCAGGCAGTCAGAGGCACTCGAGCACACGTCCTCATGTCAGCGTCTCCTCACACACAGATGGATGTTGTTGTAGTCAGCGTGTGTTTGCGATGCTGTTAACCTGCTCCTGCTGTTGTGTTGTGTTGAAGTGCACCTCGAGTCTCTCTTCTGTGTAGATGAGCTTGACTCTCTCTTCTCCTACTTTACCTCCTCCGGCCAGACGCGCTGCTGTAAGTACTGCTGTGTTTGTCTGCAGCTGTGTTTCCATCCTCCTCTTTTTATGCGCATTTTGGACTATTGCACAAAAACGCTTGACGGAAAATCACAAAATGTTCATCAATTTAATAAATATGGCAAAAAGAAAAAACATTTGCGCAAAACTGAGTGAGATAAACCTTCTGATCAGAAAAAAATGCACATAAACTCTGATGTAAACACATGCAGTGAATAAACTCTGCGCATCATCAGCGTGTGTGATCGTTTCTGACAGATGTAAATGTGTGTTTGAGGGTCTTTGTGTCATTAATGTTGGTTTACAGCAGATGTTTGCAGCTTTACACTGTTAAAGATCTGACATGTTGATCTGCTGATTGTAAAAGGCCTCAACCTCCTGTCAGTCCGTCATCACAGTGCTTCAGTATTATTATTCTTCTTCTATTACTATTCCCTCCAGAACTGTCTTGAGCATCTGTCTGCGCTCCCAAAGAGCGTCTCACGCCTCCGAAAGCCACCGTGTTCATTGCGATTCATCCAAGTGTGCCGCACACCTCCATTTGAGTGATGGTCCCGGTCGTTAGATCGCCCCCTTGGGGTTGGCTGCAGTACAAGTCATAAAGTGTGCCTCCCCCATGTTAAAGGGCCACGAAACCCCCCCAGTCTCAGCGCAGTGTTTTCACACCTACTGTCTGGAAAAGCTCAGGAAAGTGGGTGTGTCCAGCTCGGTTTAGGTAGGAGTGACGGGGAAGGGGAAAGAGGGAAGGTTTTGCATAAAAATGGGAGTTTCCATTTGTGCACGCGCTGATTTTCACACAGAGGCACAACAAACACACAGACGCAGGGGAGAAAGACAGTGACTGTGTTTACATGGAAGTCAGTAATCGAATTATTTGCCAAATTATTAATTTGTCGACTTTAACGGCACTTTCACTTAAATCCAGGAACATTTCTTGCATGTCCACCGTGACAAACGAGATGCGTGAAACTGCTAAGAGTGCGGATTTTAATAGAGTGTTTGAGACCGCGCGGCGTACGAGAGAAATAAACCCCTTCGCATTTCTCGGTAACTTATGCTCTCGGTAGGTAGCGTCAGAAAGCCGTGTGTGTATACACTATCCTGTCACAAAATGCGGCGGTGTTTACATGTTTACACTCTGAGAGCAGCATCTACAGCGGATCTTTCAGTCTATAATACTGTAGTGATGTTAGCGTGCTGTAAACTCAGTAACAGTTCTAGTCATTTTGACTAAGGTCTGTCTGTAAACACTGAAACAGTACTGCTGACGAAATTACTAACTTTCCCATTTGAATAAACAAACAAAGAGCACAGATCGCGTACTCACCAAGAACAGGACAATCAACATGAACTGCAGCTGTGTATGTTTTTAAAAGGAGACAAACGGCAAATCTGGATTTCACCATTTCCAGATGTGAAAAGCTCTCGGGTGAAAAAAAAAAAGTTTCTGCTGCGCGCACGTGGAAGACGATCTTCGAAGCGATTATGAATATTAATGAAGTTGCGCCGCATACACAATTGAGCGCGCTGATTGGTTTGACATAGTCTTTCTCATGAATTAATGCCGCACGCTCAGAGACGTCAGGATGCACTCGCCAGTACAGACTCTCCATGCTGGAATACACGCATTGATCTCATCGGCGTGACGCAGCTTCAAAAAATCTTTTCAAACCATAAGAGCGAATTTGCTCGAAATAACGCAAAAACAACCAATTTTCAGTCTTTAGCAAAATATATGTGTCCTAATAGTGTTTATAGCAGCACGGGACACATATGTGACGGTCGACAGCTCAAAACATGTGTTTTGGTGTTTCGTGACCCTTTAACCAATGAGACTTGAGCCCAAATAATAACATTTATTACACTTGCCAGGGCTCAACAATAAGGACTGCCCGATGGCCTGTGTGAGAGACGCTCGGGACAGTAGACAGGATTGTTACTGGCCCGATCAGGCCAGCGCTGCCTTGTCACTAAAGTTTGATTTTAAAGTAATGCGACTATTTGTCAATTGCGTGCAAATACAGTCTTTTAATTTAGAAACAGTTTGTGCTTTTAAACCTTTAAATGCTGCCCTCTCTGTGATGTCGTGAGTGCCATATTGCTTTTTGGTTCCTCTTATCTGATTGGATGTTGTGAGCATGCTGTTTTTTTCTGTAACCTGGTAACAACCAGTACAGCAAAGAGACGGCAACATAGCGGCGACATCAGATTATGAGGATTAAAGAAAACATCTGTTGATAACGTCTTGGAAGCAGACATTTACGTGGGTACAACACAATGAAAAAAAAGTGTGTTTTGCACAGTTTGAGGGTTTCATGGTGGCGCAGTGGGTAGCACAATCACCTCACAGCAAGAAGGTCGCTGGTTCGAACCTCAGCTGGGTCAGTTGGCATTTCTTTGTGGAGTTTGCATGTTCTCTGTTGGCGTGGGTTTCCTCCGGGTGCTCCGGTTTCCCCCACAAGTCCAAAGACGTGGTATAGGTGAATTGGGTAGGCTAAATTGGCCCTAGTGTTTGTGTGTGAATGAGTGTGTATGGATGTTTCCCAGTGATGTGTTGCAGTTGGAAGGGCATCCGCTGCTTATAACACTGGATAAGTTGGCGGTTCATTCACTAAAAATTGAACTTAAATGACAAGGCAGTGCTGGCCCGATCGTCCCTCACGCTGGCTCCGGGCCATCGGCCAGTCCTTACTGTTGAGCCCTGGATGATTTTGTTCTCTTTGACTCGTTGGATGGAAACGCTGCTTCATTCGCACGTCTTTTCTGCAATAATCCAGATTTGCGCATACATTTAATTATCATTTTTTGGATGGAAACATAGCTACTGTCATGCTGGAGCTCAAGTCAGAACTCACTCGCTTTGACTCATTTCAGCAGTGTGAACTGAGCTGATCTCTGATTCTGCAGGATGATCAACTCAAGCTGCCCCGGTTCACATTTACACCATATATGTCTTGAGTTGAATGAAAGTTCTGAGATTGGCTCCAGTCAGCACCATGTGGGCTTTTGCATCTCTTCATCACTCTGCATGTCTTTCGCACGCTCATGCTCTTCTTCTGCTGTGGAGGTTTTCTCGTCTGTTTTCCTCTTCTGGTGCTTGTGTTTCCTGAGTGAGTCTGAGATCTGCTCTGCCGTGTGTGTGTTTGACAGTGAGGAGTTCAGATGGAGAAGCTCAGACTCTCACAGAGGAGAGCAGAGAAACGCTCAACGCCAGCGCATCAGCCGGCACAGCCAACCACGCCGGTTAGTCTGACGCACAGCACACACACAGCATATCATTTTGCTGCTGTTTTGTTGTTCTGTTGTTGTCCGTGTTGTTGATGTTGTGTCTGTTGTTGTTTATGTTGTTGCTTGGTTGTTTTTAGTGTTGTTTCTGTTTTTCCTGTTGTGTCTGTTGCTGTTTTTTTTCTATTGTTGTCATAGTTTTTTCAATTGTAGATGTTTTGTTGTTGCCGTTTTTGTTCTATTGTTGCTGTTTTTTCCTGTTGTTGCTATTTTTTTAGGTTGTTGTGTTGTCTGTAGTGTTGTTTATGTTGTCACTGTTGTGGTAATGGTGGTGGGGGTGGTTGTTGTTGCTGTTGTTGTCACTGTTGATTTTATGGTTGTTGCTGTTGTTTTCGATTTCGTTGCTCTATTTTTGTCACTGTTGTTTCTGTTCTTGTTGTTGTTGTGGTGGTGGCGGTTGTGGTTGCTATTATCGTTGTTCTGTTGTTGTCACTGTTTTTTTATGGTTGTTGCTGTTGTTTTTCTTGATCTATTGTTATTTCTGTTGTTGTTGTGGTTGGTTTCACTGTTGTTGCTGCTGTTCAATAGTTGTTGATGTTGTCCCAGTTGTTTCTACTGTTGTCTCTGTTAATTCTGTTGATGTTGTTGTTGTTGTTGTTGTTTTTGTGCTGGTGCTGGTTGCTATTATCTTTGTTCTGCTGCTGTCACTGTTATTTTTACGGTTGTTGCTGTTGTTTTTGTTGTACTATTGTTGTCACTGTTATTTCTGTTTCTGTGGTTGGTTTCACTGTTGTTACTGTTGTTATTGCTGTTCTATTGTTGTTGATGTTGTCCCAGTTGTTTCTACTGTTGTCTCTGTTATTTCTGTT
>CAIGQQ010033154.1:129682-142863 GCA_903798035.1 Danio albolineatus
TTTTAAAGCGATTAGTTGACTCTACTTAAAATAAGTGAGTAAACCTGTTGCTTTTAAAGCGATAGGTGACTAAAACAAATTTATTCCACTTAAGAAAACAAACTATGTGCATATGTCAACTTAACTTAGGCAAAGTCACAAGTTGCTTTTTAAAGCGTGAAGCAGTTTTGTTTAATCATGTGTTGTCTGGAAGAAACTTGATTGACGAATTAAACTGTTCTCCAACATCATCAATTCTGTTCCCCATATAGACTAGCAGGCACAATGCCCTCTCTCTTTCTTAAAGTAAAATAAAGAGACACTCTGCTCTACCGCACTTTAGGTTTGCCCTGCCAAGTCTCAACTTCCTCATGTAAATATTTCCCTCTTTCTCTGAGAAATGCATCGGTGGTGTGCTCTCAGAGTCGGCTCTTGTTTTTATCCCTGCGGAGACTCTTTATCAAGCAGTGTGTCGATCTGTAGTTTAACTCAGTCCCCGTCTTCACCTGCTCCACAGATGTGGATGTGGCCTTTTTCCTTTCACGGTTTTAGCAAGCACATCCCACCCTACACAGCACCGAAACCTTCGAATTACTCCAATTTGTAAAGATTGCTTTTATTTTGGAGATTACATTTAATTGCAAGTTATTATCTTGCGCATTAGTGTCTAGAGTTACTGCTAAGGTGAAGCAGACTGCTGTTTCTGTGCGCGCGCGCTGTCCTGGTCAATAAATTGTTGTAGTTGAGCAGTGTGTATTATTGTACCCCCCTCCTCCTGAGGATTTAATTACCTGTCAGCGTTCATAACTTCTGGTAAATGTCAGCTGTTCGGTGAAATCTTTCCTTGACTTTCTAACAAATAGTACTCCTGGTCGTTGTTAGGACCTGTTTGCTTCCTTTTTTCCCTTCTCATGCCATCAAACGTTGGATTAACTCAACTCTACTTACACCTCAAAGCTTTTTTTGTGCAAAAATGTCAAATGAAAGCCCACTTTTGTTATCTTTACATTGGGTTTTGGTGTTCCTCAAACCTCTCAAGCGAATGATAATAACTTGTACTTATATACTTAAAATAACTTATTAGAAATAATAACAACTTGACTTCTAGTTGATTATTTGGGATCAGAAGTGGCTTAAATGAAAGGTAAAGGCCTCTAGATTACTCTTATTTTACCAAAATAAAATCGAAAGAGTTCATCAAGACTCTTTGGATTCATCTTCAATGCCTCCTCCTTCATAGATGGATTCTGTCATTTTACTTGACCAAACCATTGTTTTTTTTGTTTTTGTTTTTTTGTTCTGTTGAGTACAAAAGATGACGCTTTTAAGAATGTTGGAAACCGATAGCCATTGACTTTCATAGTAGCAAAAACAAATACTAATAGGAGTCGATGGCTACTACAGGGAGTGCAGAATTATTAGGCAAATGAGTATTTTGACCACATCATCCTCTTTCTGCATGTTGTCTTCCTCCAAGCTGTATAGGCTGGAAAGCCTACTACCAATGAAGCATATTAGGTGATGTGCATCTCTGTAATGAGAAGGGCTGTGGTGTAATGACATCAACACCCTATATCAGGTGTGCAGAATTATTAGGCAACTTCCTTTCCTTTGGCAAAATGGGTCAAAAGAAGGACTTGACAGGCTCCGAAAAGTCAAAAATAGTGAGATATCCTGCAGAGGGATGCAGCACTCTTAAAACTGCCAAGCTTCTGAAGCGTGATCATCCAACAATCAAGCGTTTCATTCAAAATAGTCAACAGGGTCACAAAAAGCGTGTGGAGAAACCAAGGAGCGAAATAGCTGCCCATGAACTGAGAAAAGTCAAGCGTGGAGCTGCCAAGATGCCACTCGCCACCAGTTTTGCCATATTTCAGAGCTGCAGCATCACTGGAGTGCCCAAAAGCACAAGGTGTGCAATACTCAGAGACACGGCCAAGGTAAGAAAGGCTGAAAAACCACCACCACTGAACAACACACACAAGCTGAAACGTCAAGACTGGGCCAAGAAATATCTCCAGACTGATTTTTCTAAGGTTTTATGGACTGATGAAATGAGAGTGAGTCTTGATGGGCCAGATGGATGGGCCCGTGGCTGGATCGGTAAAGGGCAGAGAGCTCCATTCAACTCAGACGCCAGCAAGGTGGAGGTGGAGTACTGGTTTGGGCTGGTATCATCAAAGATGAGCCAGTGGGGCCTTTTTGGGTTGAGGATGGAGTCAAGCTCAACTCCCAGTCCTACTGCCAGTTTCTGGAAGACACCTTCTTCAAGCAGTGCTACAGGAAGAAGTCTGCATCCTTCAAGAAAAACATGATCTTCATGCAGGACAATGCTCCATCATAGCGTCCAGGTACTCCACAGCGTGGCTGGCAAGAAAAGGGTCTAAAAGAAGAAAAACTAATGACATGGCCTCCTTGTTCACCTGATCTGAACCCCATAGAGAACCTGTGGTCCATCATCAAATGTGAGATTAACAAGGAGGGAAAACAGTACACCTCTCTGAACAGTGTCTGGGAGGCTGTGGTTGCTGCTGCACGCAATGTTGATGGTGAACAGATCAAAACACTGACAGAATCCATGGATGGCAGGCTTTTGAGTGTCCTTGTAAAGAAAGTTGGCTATATTGGTCACTGATGTGTTTTTGTTTTGTTTTTGAATGTCAGAAATGTATATTTGTGAATGTTGAGATGTTATATTGGTTTCACTGGTGAAAATAAATAATTGAAATGGGTATATATTTGTTTTTTGTTAAGTTGCCTAATAATTCTGCACAGTAATAGTCACCTGCACACACAGATATCCTCCTAAAATAGCTCAAACTAAAAACTATGTCCAAAAATATTCAGCTTTGAAATTAATAAGTGTTTTGGGTTCATTGAGAACATGGTTGTTGTTCAATAATAAAATTAATCTCTAAAAATACAACTTGCCTAATAATTCTGCACTCCCTGTAGTTACCAACATTTGTCAGAATATTTTCTTTCGTGTTCAACAGAAGAAAGTATCTCAAACTGGCTTGCAACTTTTAGCCATCGTTTTAATCCAGTTTGGGTTACCTAGTCATGCTGTTTATGTTGTAAAAACGTTATGTTTATATCCGACATGATTGTACTGTTAATTAAACACCCACATTATAAAACCCATATGAGATTTTTCATGGAAGCAGCTGTGAATGAACGTCATTCCTGCACAAATCTGTTCGTTTACTGCAGGAGAGCTAAAAAGTGATCGTGAATTCAGGACACACAAGCTCTGGTTCACCTTAAGCAGTGTGAAGACCAGCACATGGAGGTTCAATAAATGTCATCGAATCTAATTAATGAGGAATAATGGACCAACTGGAGTGTTCTGGCATCACGGCCGAACGCCGGGCTGCCGTAAGAATGACAGCAGAAGAAGTGCTTTGGCAGATGTTGTGTAGTTTAAAAGTCGTGACACGTGTTTACTCCACAAATGTTTTGAAGAGCGTTTGACTGCCGTGCGTGTGTTCGCTCCGTCTGGACATGGAGCATGGTCTCCATCATTCTGTTTAATGTAGTTTTAGTGCTACCCTCGGAAACTTTTAGACTTTTGCTTGGGGTATTGATTCCATCTGGATAATAAATTGGACTGTCAAACAATCCTGATACTTCAACAATCATAGCTAAAGCAACATTCCCCTTTAAAAACCAAAAAAAGCCTCATTTTACTGCTACGCTAGACTTAAACTGGTGAGTTTTACCGTTTTTGAAACCATTCAAGGGATCTCTGGGTCTGATGGGAGCACTTTTAGCTTAGCTTAGCATAGCTCATTGAATTGGATAAGACCGTTAGCATTTAACTCAAAAGAGTGTTTGAAATTTTTACAATTCAAAGCCTGACGCTTCTGTAGCTGCATTGTTTGCTAAGACCAACAGACCATAATAAGTTGCTATTTTTCAAGCGGAAATGGCTAAACTAAACTAAACTGAAAAAAAGAACTTTGAATAATATTACACAGCGCCAGACAGTCATCTAACTTCAGCTAGGGGTGTTGCTGGTGAAGGTGAAAGTTTGATCCCATGTTAAGTCAAGGGGATTTTTCCAAGGGACTTTAACCATTGTAAGTCAATGCATAAGTTTGGGGTGCTCTTCTGTCCCAGGGGTACAACTCACACCCCAGTTTAATATGTAGTTTTACACAGCTTGACAACCTCTTCAGTTGTTTTAGATCATGTGTTTCTAAGACTAGCTTGTTCAGAGTTATGATGGGTCGAAGTTTGGTCCCATGTTAAGTCAGTGGGTTTTTTCCAAGGGACTTTTACTATTGTAAGTCAATGCAAAAGTTTGGGGCTCTCTTCTGTCCCAGGGGTACAACTCACACCCCAGTTTAATATGTAGTTTTACACAGCTGGACAACCTCTTCAATTGTTTAAGATCACGTGTTTCTAAGAAGAGCTTCTTCAGAGTTATGATGGGTTGAATTTTGGTCCCATGTTAGGTCAATGGAATTTTTCCAAGAGACTTTCGCCATTGTAAGTCAATGCAAAAGTTTGGGGCTCTCTTCTGTCCCAGGGGTACAACTTGCACCCCAGTTTAATATGTGGTTTTACATCGCTTGACAACCTCTTCAATTGTTTGAGATCATGTGTTTGTTGGACTAGTTCGTTCAGGGTTATGATGGGTCAAAGTTTGGTTCCATGTTCAGTCAATGGGTTTTTTCTAAGGGACTTTCACCATTGTAAGTCAATGCAAAAGTTAGGGGTGCTCTTCAGTCCCAGGGGTACAACTTGCACCCCAGTTTAATATGTAGTTTTACACAGCTTGACAACCTCTTCAATTGTTTAAGATCACATGTTTCTAAGACTAGCTTGTTCAGAGTTATGATTGGTCGAAGTTTGGTCCCATGTTAAGTCAATGGGATTTTTCCAAGCATTCAGTTTTTGGAAAACCCAAAGTTGGACTAGTTGGAAAAGATATAGCAACAAACACCAATGCAGAACACAGCTTTTGGCCAAATTTGGGGCTTTGTAGCATTATAGCCCTTGGAGGAGATACGTTTGTTCCTAGAGGACAGAATAATAATATAAATCTATTTAAATAGCTTTAGAGATAACAAATATTATGGAAGTCAATGGTTATAGGTATCCTTTTTTTATTGATGTGTTCAGAGCAAAGTAAAAGAGGTTTGGAAGAGGTAAAGGGTGAGTAATTGATAACAGAATTGTAATTGTTGGGTAACTATCCCTTTAACTCAAGGGTAGATGTAAAACGAGCCTGTTTTCAACACACTGGTGGAGTGTTCCTGTAAGTTAACTTACTGTAAAGCACCGTGACCAGAGCGATTGGCATCACCAGCAGTCCCACCAGCAGATCGGCCACAGCCAGAGACATCAGGAAGAAGTTAGTGGCGTTCTGGAGTTTTCTCTCCAACGACACTGCCAGAATGACCAGGATGTTTCCGCCGATGGTGGGAACGATGACCAGAAGAATGAGCAGCGCTGCCCAATGCGAAGGCCAATCCACGCTGCCTGTTTGCTTGACGTTAGCCATTCTGCTTTGGGTAGTTGTGCTTTGATTATTCCTGAGGGCTCGTCCAGCATTGTCACAGACTCTCTCTGTTCAGAGCGAATGAAGCACTTCTGTTTGCTAGCGAAAATCCAGTTCACCGAGCGAAGGCGTTTCCATAGAATTCCTCCAGAATTGAGGATTGAATCAGACTCGCATGGTAGATGAGGTGTTGCCTGTTTCTGCTCTGTCCTGCAGATGTAAACATTTATAGCGAAAGAAATCTGAGAACGATAAGAAATATGATTTTGATGTCATGTGATTAGCGCTACGTGTTCCAGACCATGTTCGTAATTAAGCAAGGAAGTGGCTATCAGAGATGATCTGCGAATGTTGACCATACGCAGTCATTTGTGTTCCTATCTAGCTCAATCAGTTGCAGAAGACTTCATAAACAACATTTATGTTTTGGAAATGATTACGCTTTCGTAATTACATTAGGATTCTGAAGCTGCTTCTTCTGGCATAACGTTACGTAATGTGAATTATGAACTATTATGTGCAATGTGTTATCCAATGTGTGTATTATGCACCATGCTTTGTGTTATATATAGAAAGGAAATTAATCTTAAAGAGAATTAGCAGGAATTTACTTTATATTTAAGAAGCTCTGTGAAGCTTATCCATCCGTTTTTGTCCTCTGCTTTGCCGTTTTTTTCTATATAAGCCATATTATTACTATATACGCAATAATCAGTTCTTAATAAATAGATATACATTTTAAACTCATCACCATCATGAATGAAATTGACGGGTTACTTACCTTGAACTCCAAACTGAGTGTTTCCTCCACATTAGCTTAATTCCATATCATTCATTCAGTTGTATTCCCCCTTGAAACAAGCACTTTGTCACGAAAAACGTCTTTCCGCCGTTTATATATAGACACAAAGCACAAAGAAAACATTGTGGTGTCCTAATTTTTGGTGGGAAAAGCATCCAGATATCATCTCAATCTTCGTTCTCATACTGAGGAATTTCCTCGTTGTGGAGGAGCTGGACGAATCCCCAGATCGTCTCCGCATCACCTATTATGATCAGGGGTCTGAAACTTCCACATGTCTTGTAAGCCGTGCTTTTCTTTCTGCCTCTGCACACCGACTGGCTCTGGCTCTGCCTCCTCTCTCTCCCTCCCTCTCTCTCTCTCTCTCATGAGTTAGACCTGGAGAAGCAGATGAAGTTCTCCACACTGGGGTGTTGCCAGTGATCATGGGGGTCATTTTCTGTAATGCAACGGAGCCGCTGTTTAGGTTTGTCAGTCACCGGCTTGTCTTTTGTAGTGTATGGGAGCCTGGTTTTGGAATGAAATGGGGGGAAAAGCATCTCCATCTCAGGATTCAGATTTTTCACAGTTGTGAATGCGCCTGGCAAGACTTTTAACAGTTTACATCGCAAAATTTGGACTTTCCATGATATTTTTTCACTTTTGTGTGATTTTTATCTTAATTCTGATTTTGTTTCTTGGAATTCTAACCTTTTTTTTGTACTCACTTGGATTTCAGAGTTTAAAAAAAGGCTATTTTGTCAAGTTTTAGGACATCTGCCTTTACATGCACAAGACCTTTGACACCCTAGTCTTAAGGTCCTGGAAATCAAAGAATGAACTCAAATGCCATAATTTTGAACAAAATCTCTGAAGGATATAAACTGAGGTCGGAGCCCGCTCCAAGTGGGCTGTACAAACCTGGAGTTTTCATCTACTTAATGTCTTGTACATGACATGGAGTCCAACTTATTGTCTTTATGACCGTCTACACCAGGGGTGTCCAATCTCGGTCTTGGAGGGCCGGTGTCCTGCAGATTTTTGCTCCAACTTGCCTCAACACACCTGCAAGGATGTTTCTACAAAGCCTAGTAAGAGCTTGATTAGATAGCCCAGGTCTGTCTGATTGGGGTTGGAACTAAACTTTGCAGGACACAGGCGCAAAATCGTAATTTTTAAAGAAACGCCTCATGCTTGTTTTTTTGTTTCGACGCGTCAAAACCTTCTCCACCAATCAGATTGGCACTTTTGTTCACGTGTACGGAGCTGCTGAAGTTACAGTAAAGAAAGCCAAAACTGTCAGTGCGAGCGCACATTGAAGAAGATGCCCAGAGGTGATATGAACGTGGAGCTGCTTATCGCACTGGTATCCAAACAAAAAGTGCTGTATGATAAACGAGACATCGACATTGTTTGAATCGCCAGTGACTTCAACAAAGACCACAGAATCATTCTTGATTGGTGATTCTAAGTTCTTTGACAACAAGCGTGTCAACTTTCTCTCTTCTACTACTGTGTCTTCAAGCGGGTGTCAGAAGCTTAAAGTTGTGTAGCGCCACCCTGTGCACCGGGGTCTTTCTGTTTTCATTAAGCGCCATCTAACGGCAAGGAGTGATTCTGCATACTCTCCTGCTTGACGCCAGTGAAAATCGCTTGGGTTTGAATGCTGAAAAACGTCTCGTAAAACGCTGACGATAAACACAAACGGAAAGCGGTGTGTACGAGCCTTTGGATTTTGTGGTGTACCACTTCATGGCTGAGTAGCAGCTGTTTCCAATTTTTTTTTACTGTGTTATAATAGATTAGAATATTTTGTAGTGAGGAAACTCCATGAATGGACATCGTACCAGAAAACACATTCTGTCAAAATCATTTGTAGAAGCATCTGCATACCTAGTTCTTGGGTTTATACACCTGTGGATATTGAAGCGATTGCACCGGAGTTTTTTTTTATTTACTTTATTTTAAGCTTTTTATATTTATATATATTAATATATACACACACAAAACAAGAACAAGCATTGGCTCAAGTTTTAGACATACAAAAGAAATAAAAAAGAAGATAAAAGAAAAAAAACACATCATAGTCAAAAAACATACAATCAAAACTAGAGAAGGTAACCTAAACCTCAGAGGGGTCACTGGATTGCTCCTGAGATGTAGATTTGTCAAATAAATCAAGAAATTGACCCCAAGTAGCCAGAATTTTTTTGTGGAGCTAGTCCGTAAGAATCTCAGTCTTTCTATCTGAATAACAGATATCATGTCAGAAATCCAGTTCTGGAATGAAGCGAGCGAAGGTGATTTCCAATTGTTAAGCACAAGTCTTTTAGCCACCACCATGCCTTGCATTAAAGACTCTTGCACTGTTTGAGGGAGAGAAGATGTGTTTTGTGAAAGGCCAAAGATGGCAAGTTCAGCATCGGGCAGAAAAGATGTACTATAAGCCTTGGAGAACCAATCAAATATGTTGGTCCAGAATTTGTTCAGTAAGGGACAGAACCAAAAGGCATGAGCAACCGTGTCCTCTGCTGTCTTGCATCTGTCGCACATTGGTAAGACGGAAGGAAAGATTTTATGGAGCTTGGCTATAGTGTAGTGTAGACGATGTATGACCTTGAATTGAATCAGTTGGTGTCTGCTGTCAAACAATTGTCCCATGTGTCTGCAGAGAGTTCGATTCCCAAATCTTTTTCCCAGGCAACTTTAAATCTCATAGAGGAGACTGTAACACAACTTTCAAGAACACCTGAGTTTAATAATGTTTCACTGGTGTCCTTTGCCTTTACTTGAAAACACAATTCTGAGTTGTTTTGTATTAATATTTTGTTCTCAAATTGTTAGCAACCAAGGGCTTTCTCAACATCTTCACCAGAAATATTCAACCTTGCTCTGGGTAAAAAACAAGAGTTGTTCTTCCTGTTTAAGCTATAAAACTCAAAAGCCCATTGAGCATCTCTCCAGACCTGAACCTTGAAGCGCCCAGCTAATATTCTTCAGGTGTGTGTAGGTCCAGATGTAGCAGGATTGTCCTTTTAAAGGTTTATTGAGGGGTCAGATTCAGTAGACGACGACTATCCTAGTTTAATACTCACTCGTTTAGGATCGGCTCCCGCTTTTACATTAACTTATTTATTCTGGATTCCCCACATAAACTTTTCTCCTCTTCTTTACCCCTGTATGTTCAGCGTAGGTCTATACACATCTGTTTTCCACCTTGCCATGGTGAAGTCAGAGGTTAAAGCTGGGGACTGACAAAAAAAAGTGTTTATATAGTGCACACGTTAGCAGTCAGAAGTTTGAACACACCAACTGGATAAAGCTATATAATAAGTGACTGAATAGTCCAATTTTTAATTAACCATGATTGTAAGAAAGAAAATTATGTCGTTAAAAAAAAAAAGGAAAGATTTTTAGAGGGTCTTTGTCCTTTTCTTTTGCTAATGTGACTGATCACGCCTGGAACAGGGAAACTCTGCTCGTGTGTGTGTGTGCTCGCTTCTGGAGTGTATCAGGCTTCATTTTGTTTATTAAAGGGCACATACATGACCCCTTTTTTTATATTTAATATAAGTCTTTTGTGTCAGCAGAATTTGTCTGTAAAGTTTCAGCTCAAAATACCCATCAGATTATTAATTATAGCTCTCTAAAGTCGTTCCATTATAGCTCTAATCAATTTTTTCCAGTTTTTTGCACTGGCCCTTTAAGAATAGTCCTCTCCGCCCACCGTTCCCGTCAGCGTGCCCCAATCTCCGCCCTCGGCTGCGTCAGACACACAGACGCTACAGGAACAGGTGTAAGAGAAGCAGATCTCACTACGTTTGTGAGAAATACAACAGTAAGAACTTTACCAAAATGTGTTTGTTAAGGAGCTGCAACGATGAGTCAGGCACATGCAGTTATAGAGTTCGTTCACGCACGCACGCATGTGCGCGCGCACACACAGACAGCGCGCGCTTTTGCGAGCAAATGTGAAAGGATACGTGCTAATGTCCACTGCTGTATGGATTTCTGTTATGGTAATGTACACAATAAACCTGATTTAATGTCAACAAACCGAGATTGAAGCGTCTTTTTTGCTGACACGCGGCTGTGGTGATGAAGTAAAGCTGAAGTAAATGGCTGTAGTTCATTACAAACATGCACTGTTTTAAACACGTGTTAAACTTGTGAAACTCACTCTTGATCACATCTGATGATGATTGATGACCTTCGCGAACTGAACAGACCTTTTATTCCCGGTTGTTTTGCGCACATCCTGTCTTGTTGATATAATTATACGCGTTACTACGGAGACATGTTAATACGCAGCTGTCAATCAATTCGGTGGGCGGGGGGACCGCACTCCTACGTAGAGTTGCGGTCGATCTCAAAACCGCTCCAATTGGTCCACCGTTTTTATGCTGTTAAATTGAAAAAAAAAGGACTGGGTGTGTTTATATCACCCCAAAATGACCGTCTATACACTATAACTACACATATGACTGTCCAAACAGCTTAAAAAGTAGATTTTTCATCAAAGGTGCCCTTTAAAGTTCACAAGAAAAAACTTGAATCAGACAGAAATTTCAGAGGGAACTTAAAGAATTTGCGAAGACCGCACAGTTCTTAGGGAGTTTATGTATGTATATATTGCATTTTAGGGCCAGCGTTGACCAATTCAATACGTTTATTTACGAAACACTTTTTACAATAATTATCCTTCCAAAGCAGCTTTGCAAAATGCTCAGATTATTCAGTTTGCATCAAGATCAGACAACACAACGGTCAATCATAAACATAATCAACCTGCAGTTATACAACACAGTGTACTTTTCAAAAACGTAAAACGGATGTATGTAATGCTTGTTCAATGAAGGAATCTGAGCAACAAAATAATGAAGCAACGATTTGTGTATGTCTATACTTAAGACTTTAGACCAGAGATACCCAAAGTTGGCCCATTGTAACCTTTGATTTGGCTCAACGTTCCATCTGAGTGAAGTATGATGGAGAGGGATGGAGAGGGATGGGACGAACGCCTTTTACCACAGAGATCGTCATTTCTTATTTGACGTGACCTTTTTTTTGTTTGACTTTATTGCTGAGCTACAAAAAAAAACAGCGAACTGAAATTAAATGTTTCAGTCCCACTTTATATTATGTTGCCTTAACTAATATCTACTTACATTGAAATTAATAACTCATTACAATGTACTTGTTATGTAAATACATGTTTTTACATCGTACTTATGCTTGATTAAATACCTGTATGTGACTACATCTGTAATTAATTTCTGTAATTACATTTGTAAATAAACTGTTGACCATCCCTTACACCTTAACCCACCCTTAAACCTGCCCATACCACCAAACCAGTCTCTAAACCTACCTGTATTCCACCTTAAGACCACCACAAGTGTTCTCAAATGCATGTATTTATTTTTTGATGCAAGTACATAGTAGTTAAGGACACTTAATATAAAGTGAGACCAATATTTCCATTAAATGCTATAAATGAGTCAGATTTTACAAAAAAAATATATATAAACGCTGTCATTCAACGAATGGAGGACCATGCAGAAGACATCGGCAAGCAAATCAAGGCAAAAACTAGTGTAGTTCTGCTATAAATGAGATTGTTTTGATTTTATTGTAATAAACTCATTATTAAATGTAAAAAAAGCTGTATTAGTTGATTTAAAGCAATGTTTTTTAGTCATTCTCAAACATTATTAAATAAACTAGTAAATTTACCCATAACGACTATATTTACCTTCAGCCCACTAGCCTCTTTCAAATTTGGGTTTTTGGTCCTTCATGAAAAGTTTGGGCACCCCTGCTTTAGACTATGTTTAAAGGGCAACTGTAAGCGGTTTGAACAGGACTGTGTGTATGTATAGTGTGTCCACAGTCATATTGGGCTGATATAAACACAATAAGTCTCTTAAATTTCCTTACGTTAAAATAGGATCCAAATTGGTTGACAGCCGCATATTAACATGTCTCCGTAGTAACAAGTATAATCAACAAGACAGGACGTGCGCAATGCAACCGGGAATAAAAGATCTGTTCAACTCTCTGTGATCATCAGCACCTCAGGAATGGGATTTACAAGTTTAAAATGATAAATGTTTGTAATAAATACAGTAAATCAGGGTTATTTTGTACATTAAAATAACTGATGTCCATCTAGCAGTGGATATTAACGTGCATCCTGTCACATTTGCCGCGCAAAAACAGGGCAAAGCTAAACGTGTGTGCGTGCGTGTAAACTTGATAACGACATTGTGTGGGACTCATCATTGCAGAAAGGCTTGAATTGACTCCACAACAAATATATCAAGTAACTATTGGGAAAGTTCTTACTGTAGTAAAGAAGATCTGCTTCATTCTGGTCTGTCTGCTGTTTATCTACGTGAATGCTACACGCATCGGAGCAATACAGACAGATCTCTATGGCTCTGACAGGCACGTGGGAACGGAGGGCGGCGAGAATCAGCTCATTTGCATTAAAGGCACACGCAACAAGAACAACTGCATGCCCTAACAGCTCAAATTTCCTAGGTTTAGAAAGGTATAGTAAATAATCTGATAGGTATTTTGAGCTGAAACTGTCTGGAGACACGAAAGACTTATCTTAAATCTTGAGAAAGGGGTAAAATAGGTGCCCTTCAAAACTTTGTGCTGTCCTCAAAGTCCATGTAGGGGTTAAAATAATATCTAAGTACTCAAAGTAGAAAAATATTGTGCTTTTTTTTCTTTTCTTTTTTCCCCCTAGATACATTAGTGCTTAAACTACATTGATTTCTACTTAAATACCTGCTGTATATTATGTTTTTATATTATTATTAAAAATATTATATTGTATTGTATTGTATTGTATTGTATTGTATTGTATTGTATTGTATTGTATTGTATTGTATTGTATTG